>JAQGAO010001151.1:0-26322 GCA_034697705.1 Ommatoiulus sabulosus
GTTTGTTGGTTTTAAAATTCGTTATGGTTTCCGAACACTTGAAGATGTTTCCGTTTGTCAATTTTTCTTATTTTAAACTAATAATTAATGTTTTCAGAAGCTTTAAAAAGAATAACATTCTTTGGCCTACCTTGCTTATTTGGAGAGAAGGAAGAGTTTCTGTTTACATTTGACAAGGTATTTTTGTTTAGCTTAAAAAACTTTAAATGCATTATTTTCAATTAACCCTTTTTTCATTTTACAAGGTATTTTTGTTTAGCTTAAAAAACTGTAAATGCATTATTTTCAATTAACATATTTGTTTAATTTTTACTTTCAGAAACCTTCTCATGTATTTCCATGTGTCAGAATAAATACTACAGTGGATTCGGCATTAGATGATAGTTCAACATTTGGCATTTATATGGACGGCATTGAAGTTGCATGCTGTTTAAAAACAATTATGCAGGCAATTGCAAGTTTAATGTCAGTATATTATGTATACAATGTTGCATATCCTAAGCAACTAACAAATACATTATATTTCATGCAAAGATCTTTTTTTGGCAATAAATTAACAGCAGATGAGGATAAGTTACCAACGACGGTAAAGCGTATGCTTAAATATATTGTGTAATTTTCCATACGTTGAAAATAAAGACTGTATTTTCAAGAACAATTTGTGATTTGTGTTATTCTGTATCATGATATACTGCTTATTAAAATTATTTAGAAACAGAAAGTACAATTGCAATTTTTTCAAATGGAAATGAACTATGTATCACTTTTGTTAATTTAATTTTATGTTCAATAGCATATTTTAATTTGCCAGTTAATAAAAAGCAGCATTTACAGTGATTTAATGACTTCAAATTGCGTCAAAACTTCCATCAATTAAACTCTTTTGGGTTATTTAGAGGTTATTTAGAACCCTGTAAAAAGTCCAATGGATTGAACCATTTTCTTTTGTATAGAACCTTCTTAAAAGTTCTATGGATTGAACCTTTTAAATATTTATATGGAACCTTATAAAAGGTTCAGTGGATTGAACCTTTAAGGTATGTATGTGGAACCTTTTACAAGGTTCAATGGATTGAACCTTTTTAATTTATATAGAACCTTTTGAAAGGTTCAATGGATTGAACCTTTTTAATTCATATAGAACCTTTTATTAGGTTCAATGAATTGAACCTTTTGGTATTTATATGGAACCTTTTAAAAAGTTCAATGGATTGAACCTTTTTAATTCATATAGAACCATTAAAAAGGTTCAAGGGATTGAACCTTTTGAATTCATATAGAACCTTTCAAAAGGTTCATGGATGGAGCCTTTCTTGTTCATATAGAACCTTTTAAAAGGTTCAATGGATTGAACCTTTTTATTCATATAGAACCCTTTAAAAGGTTCCATTTATTGAACCTTTTTTTGAGTTCTATATAGAACTTAAAAAGGTTCTGCCTGTGTAGCAAGGGATTGAACCTTTAAAGGTTCCATATTGTGTACCTTTTTTTTAAGAGTGTAACTTACATAATTTTAAGTCTCCATGTGCTCTTAGCCTATATGAAAGGGCATCTTTTTTAAAAGTTAAACATCCTGCTTAAACTTAAATACAAATGGTGAATTTTAAGCTTTTTTTTATTCATCAAATTTAATTTCTATCAATGTAAAAAACAGTATTTTCGAGACGTTTTTTTCAAATTCAGCCAAATTTTCATGGAAGGTATTTTGGAATAAGTAGGATCACGTACAGAGATGCGTACATCATCGGCGGTACATGTATACTGTAGTCTTCCTTCCAAAATATAGATATTAACTTAATATACGAGGCAATTTTGAAGATTTCATAAAAAATGACTCATAAAGGGGGGGGGGGGGCGGCATAATTCTTATACATTTTTGCATTAAAAGGTTCTTACTTGCAAATGCCTGATTATCCTATAATAGGTTGCTCGTAATCGTGGAATGTTATCCGTAATTAATTAAGTAATATCGCTTTGTTTTCATCGCTGAAATTTAAGCTATAAAAAGAAGAAAAAATTATGGATTTATGCTTTGGAGGAAAACATCTTATAGGGATTAAATATTGAATATAGGATTAAGTATTAATCAATAGCATGCTGCAATTAACGCTTCAACGTTTACACATCAACAAGCTGACGTACATCTCTCTTTATGCCCCGTCTTCCAACGATGATTTAACGATGAATTGCTTTTGTTTCCTTGCCGCTTTTAATTAAATTCTGAATTCAACTTGAGGATTTGATTTTTTTCATCTGTAATGATAAAAAATAGACATTTATTTAATTGGTGTTGCTCGTATGTACAGTGTATATAAACCGGCTTTTCTTTGAAAATTAGCTTAACTCTAGCTGAAGCAGCGCATTCTCAGAATGCTTCTGTACGTAATTTAAATCCGAGAAAATGTCACAAAAAGAAACAACGCAACGTCCTTAAAACAAACCCTGTACGAAATCCTACGGGAATTTCACATTGAATTCTCCAACAAAACAATAAAAAAATCAACTCTCTATAGATTCCACGAGCCATTAACCCTTCGGAAATGCATTTCACCCTGCCCCCCCACACCAGGAGGGATATAAGAATTCATCGTTGAAATACGTTTCTAGAAATAATCCTCTCTAATAAAATATCTTCGCCGAAGCTTTTAAGCCGATCATAAATAATAAACCGTTCTGGTTTGGAGAAGTCGAAAACAAGTTTTTGTCTTGGGCCAAAATCCTGTTTTTGTTAACCAAAAACAATATTAATTAAATGCCCAGAATTATTGATTACTCGTGACGCGTCATTTATATTTGGGGAATTTATCAAGTGCTGCAGGCATGCCTTGCACGATCGTGAATTATTGCCAATTTCTGGAGCTGTTTTCTTTGGCGTTCTCGTAATTAATGCATCGGGTTTCAGACATAAACGTTTTGCTTTATTCGGATATATGCCGAATTTTCTCGGAAAATCTGTTCGGTTTTGGCAACTCGTATAATATGGAAGAAGCGGACGTAGGCCTACTACGTTTTAGCCGGAAAATTGTAATATCCGATTTCAGAATTCGTATGAAAGGATGGAACCATAGTGGAGTGCGTTTCCAGACGCTGTTTTCATGTCCTTTCCTCCTTGTTTCCAGCTTCCATTTTTTCCCGCTTTGGTGTGCGTAGTGAACGCTAATTTCAGCGTAATGTTCAAAGTCGATTTTCTCGTAGTACGAATACAGCCTAGTGAATTTGCTAAGAACGCGCTCTCTCTAGCACCCATATCGTGCATGGCTCCACTTTTGACCAATAGTGATCCGTGTGCCACTCTGTGTCTATAAGCCTGCTTCGCGTTTTTCGAATAGGAATGTTGCGAACATTCATATAAACCTGTCAGCGTCCAGCCTGGCTCTTTTTACGGTACGTGATATGCACTGTATGCGCATGGCTGGCTACACTTTTGACCATGCAGCATTCTTATCCCGCTTGGTGGCGCTAGTATACGCCGAGTGGTAAGCGCCTGTAATAAGCATTCTTTGTGCTCGCACCCATCGATAGGGGACTGAAAAGCCAGTTCATATTACAGGTTCCACTGTAATAACGAAATCTCCAAGAAAAAAAACCACCGAAAACTTATTCGAGGTGACATGAATTATCATGTCACCTCGAATAGATTTCGGAGATTCATCTGTCATCCAACTTATTTTAAATGACAGGCGTGTTTTATATCATGCAGATGTATCAGTGATGCTATATAGCCTGGCCCTACAGATACTAGTTCGAAAGGCAATGGTCCTTCGCAAAGTTCGCGTTGACCACGCATTACGACCCTTGGTCACGTCACTCAACTTGCCTTCCGAAAATACCGAGTGAAAAGCGGTGTCACGCATAAATAGGATTTGAAAAAGGTGGCCATTACTATATCGATTTCTGGATTCCGTTAATGCAAGTCATACACATGTTATTTTGTGAGGTCACTCGTATTTTTGCCAAAAGCGCTCATTTTCAGCACGCTTTTGTTCGACGTTGTACGACTCGAACCAGATACCAAAACAAAAAATATTTTCCGAACGTTGATTATGCTTTGTTACCCTCGTTTTGGCACAGTAGCTTTCGTGGTTGCAATCGCGGCGATTGTGTGGAAATCACCTGCTGAACAACGGAATGCGGTCTTTTTGATGGCCTCACTTTGCCACTGCATAATGGTCCTAGTTTATTCAATTCGTTTCGGATTGAAATCTTGGCGAAAGCATTCAGGAGCAACGGCGGCTAGCGTAGCAGGCACTGAATAAACACATTCAAACCTAAACCACTTTGCCACCTCCAATTAAGCCCCTTTCAAAAACTCACGCACAATAACGAGCACATTCTGCACGCAGCACAGATTTGCGCTTTCTTCGTTGCTTTTCTGTTCGAAATTCAGAAAGTCTCCTCGGGGCAATGCTGCACCCACGCGAACCTCGGAATTAAAGCTGTTTGCTACAAATTCTGCAGGGGATCATCCACGTGTCAGTTAAAGACACCGGCGGACACAATGGTGAGGTAAATAAACTCCAAATTCATAAGGATAGAGTAATTCACGATGCGCATGCATAGGCCTACATGTAGGGTTGCGGGATTTATCAAAAATGGCGCCATTATTTGATTTAGGCATTTTTCAAATTGATGTACATGTATTTGATCTAAGCGAGTTTAATATACGATGTATGGAATGGCGAACGGAACGTGTGACACCCTGTACATTATATAGTTCTGAGCAGCATTCATTTTTTTATATTTATAATGGATACTATTGTTTTAAAATGCCAAGCTTTAGGCTGTCTTTGTTTCTATTATATCGCAGTAATATATTTAGTAATAAAATTCAAAGGCACGTCTTCTTTGAATGGGTCTTCTTACTTCTTAATCTCCATAATTCATTTTATTCAGCGAAACGGGCCAATCCTGGCCATCCTCTCACGGTCCCACAGTCTCGACCTTATCCTGCATTCCATAACCAGGGCAACTAATAAATTTATAATTTCCACACAAAGGTTACCCTGGATACATCACCCCAAGTTGCACGCTCTCTTTCTCTCACATCTGTTGTTTATACATTTTGACTGTCTGGAAATGCAATAATTCGGAATTTAAATAATATTAACGCAGTTGCAATGATATTACACCTGAAGCGCAGACAAAAATAACTGGACAAATCTAGACTCGCATGCTGAGTTTATGAATGGCGTGCTTACGGCCTAAGCCCTGTTGGCATGGATTTATACGCAGATGGAATGAGATGCGACAAACTGGCGATTTGATTTAATAATCTGATTAAAAGCATAAACTTAGATACACTAGTACAGTGTATGTTGGGAGTTCACCAAGGCTAATGAAATTGCATTTGTAGTATCATGAACTGATTGACAGTGCTAAATGTACGTACTGTGAAGTATAACTACTGTATATACTAGTACATGTAATTAATGTGTGTGCATTTTCGATGTTTGATGATATGATCGATCATGAAACGGAAAATAAAATATACCTTTATACTATACATGTATACTGTACATGAGAATATTTTGCAAATGCTTTTTCTAGTCAAAGACTCAGAAATTAAATTAAATTAGCAAGATGATAAATTAACGCATGAATTCATTTATTTTCATGCATTTCCTATTCATTTTTATTTGAAGATGTTTATTGACACAAATATATGCGTTTGCGCATTAAAACCCTCACTTTCCACCAACCAACAAAGTATACGATCATATGGTATTTGCATAAAGAAGAAAATACATGTATTTACAAAGCTTTGAAATGCGCATATTTATTGAAAATAATTGAATAAAACGTAAAGCACCACATGTGTACATACTGTATACGGTATAAAAACTCGAACCAGACTATATTTTGCGAGCTCCATTTTTACGGGCTTTTTCGAAAAAATGGCTTCATAAAAGTTGTCATCTCGAGTGAAATTGACTTATGGGAAAAGTGAATTTTTGTTTTGCATGGTTTTGTTTTTGGGCACAAATGACATGCATGTCATGTATATACGGTAAACGAGGGAAATACTTAATGTTCATGCGATAAGCCCTCTTTCATCGCGGCAAACTTCCTTTTATTTCTTTAATATCCTGTATAAAACTATACTGCTGCATTAGCATATTAAAGTTCTAAAACCTATCTGAGAATCGCACGAATTTCTGTTAGGATATCCTAATGGCCTTTAACACAGCTTTCCGAACAAATAAATTCTCATGCAGTTTACGTTTCAGTATAGTATACAATAAGCTAGCTTTGACTTTGCCCGATTAATTAATAGTTCTATAAGGAGACTTAAGACAATAAGCGCAACTTTGTGGTTTAACCGAAACGGCTTTTTTGAGACGGTTTAGAAGCTCGCAAAGAACTCTTTTAGAGACTCCTCTCGCTTTCTGGTGCAATGACTACAGCATCTATAGTGGTAGCTATGGTTCTCGTAGATGCATTCTTTCCTAAGCCGAAAGTGGCAAATAGGAAATTTAGCATCGTAAAGATGCTCTCTATACTCTGGTTTCATTTTGCCAAACATTTGCATCTCTTTGAAACTGTTCTTTCAGAAATCGCGAGGGTTTAAAATCACAAAGATGCCGCTGTTGCGCAGTTTATATCCCAAACCCCTGTTGTTGGATTTGAATGCTACAAAACGGATGCTGCATTTTGTCTCTCCTTTGGGACCCATGTTTTCTTTGGATTTCTATTTACGAAGAAAAATTATGGGTTTCACGTGCGAGTATTTATCCTTTATCACACCAAATGGATTTCGTTGCAGATGTTTATCATAAATTCCACAATAAGGCTACAGCCACCGTGGGCTCACGAGGGAGAGATATCGGTCTAGTAGCCTGCAACCCCCTATAGTGAAGGGATTTGCAACTCCAGAAAACAAATAACAACAACCGTTAATGAGGGATCCGGGCTTTCTTTGTACATCGTTAAGCCTCGATTGTCTCATTAATTGTTCCTGGCCTGAAACGATGTTTTCTGAATCACTATGTTGTTTTGCTCCAGTTCATTTCTCTGTTACATGTACTGCAAATGGACAGCGTGGTTTCTGCTACACTTTGCCGGCTGTTGATCGTAAATCGTCATGGGGATCCATGGCGCATGATCACGAGTTCATTATTTAACGATAATTGTGCAATCGGAAGATTTCCACTAATGAAAAAGTACATCATTATATGCATATTGGTAATGAAACTATAGAACTTTGCAATGTAATTGACATTGGAAAAATGTTTTTTGGTAGAATTGCCGACAGGGCAATCTTGATGCAAAGAGGTTTCGGTATCCCGCTGTTTACGAAATTAAATTCTGTAAAATGTCTTATGTTTGACTTTGCTCATGTTTTCATACCGAATACTGTATGTTACTCGAACTCAAAGTTGCAGTCAGTTGTTTCATGCGTACTCATTATAGCTATTCTGTATAGGAGCTCGTTGAATCCCGAAACTGAAAATCTGAAGTGTTTACTTCGTACATTACATGTACATGTATATATTGTATTACCATTTTATTACCTTCACATTCTTTGGCATTATTATGATAAACGCTGTCTCCTATATTGTCGTGGTATTTCCTATATATTCATCGAGCATATACGAATATCTGCACGCTGGAATGTTATAAACAGCGCGAGCGGATTTGGTTTTCAAATTGCATCAATATAAATCCTGTCTATCTTGTTTCTTGAACCGACATCGCAGTTCATTCGAGCATAGGATGATTTTCGACAAACAAATGACAAACTGTATGTTTGTAGTTGACAAAATAATACCCACGTGTTATCAAACATTGCTTTAAAAATGCTATCTTGTCAGACAACGTACCGCATGAACGTTTAATTGTAGCAATATATTTGATGCGATACATTATTTTAATTGTAGTTGCCCTCGCGCACTAAAAGCCTCCCACATTATATTGTTTTGTGAATGCAGCTATAGTAAGTTACGGAACAATATTAGCAGAATGTTACGATTTTTTTCAATTCATGGAACAAATTTGCGAAACTAACAATTTCACACGAAATTTCACACGTTAGCGGAGAGTAACTTTTTGAATAATACTGATAAGTTTATCCGCAGTCTTATCCAAAACCAAGTTTGCGGCATGCATATTACACACGTATATAGATTCTTTTCGAGTGAACGGTCAGATAAGTGCAGCAGACATGGCAACAGCGCAGCGATATAAGCCCTACCATTGACCCATGGGCCGAATGTTCGCTGGAATCTTACAGGGATTGACCACGCAGTAACCCTCATTACGCATACGGCTTAATTCCAGACGTCTGCATCGCGCTTATTTCTCCCTAGGCGTACTGTCCGAACACGCATCTGTTCTCACGTGGTCAGTTTCTCAGCCCGAGTAAAGACATCTCAATGACCGGTGGTTAGCTTCGGTAAGGATTGAAAGTTGCCGAAAAAAGTTCGGATTCCGTGAGGCGAGGGATAATTAAATGTAAGCTAGTAATTAAATTGTTCCATTCGCCATCGTTCAGACCTCGACGTAACGGATCAGCTGGATTTGCTCGTCCGATTACTTCTCGGTTACCATGGGAACTGGTACCTGGGCCAATTCCGTCTCCTTTCAATTTGCCCGCACGATGTCTTACCGATAGGCCGTAAAGGCGGCAAGCGCTGATAGATCCTCGCGTAATGTCCCATTCGGTCAATCCGAGGGATTCCGGCGCTGATGGATGTCCCTCGTTCGATCCGCGGGACGTGGAAGCGGCATCTTCATCGCATTCATTAGCAAAGGCGTTGTCAAAGCCCTTTAAAGTATGCCAAAGAGGTAATTGAAATCTCGGGAAGATGTCTTGCCATTACCGGAGCCCATTGGGGCCTAATCGCTGCTGGCTCATCTTCTGGTGATCATCGGGCTTGAGAAGCCAAGCAGCAGAGGATGATAGCATCATCGACACTTCTGCAGCCTTTTCTCTCCCAAACGCCAATTGAAGGCCGTGCTCGGCATCTTTTCGTATCGCGAACAAAGTTTAAAGTGCTTCAATTGTTGGCTATATGCAACTTTACGCAAGATGCACGTGATATTTCTAAGCCGTTTTTGTTTTAACCTTTGAACAAAGAGTAATAGGGAATAATTAGTTCGTTAGCGAACTAATCTAACAAGCACAACTGATAGTTTTTTTAAAAAATATATTTTCATTGGTTGCTAATAGAAAAGTTGTATCTAAAACAAATTTCGCCATGGCGGTGTCATGTGACGTACGTTTAATGTTTTACCGGAAAGATCTTCGCATAACGATTGCGATGAATTTTGTAGATATTCATTAATTGATATTAAAGCAAAACAACCGTTGTATAGGTATAATTATAGCCGGTATTGCGGTTGCTGATTTCAATATCGATTTAGATAAACTGATAAGATAGACCAATTCCAACTTTCTTTCGAGAGAGAGAACTTGAAATTACATGAGTTATTTGCACGAGCGCACTTTACTTCGCATTTACGAAGGTATACTACTGCATAAATTACTAACACGTATATGTATACAGCCTAAAGCCATAGATTGGTGCAAAATGTTTCAGCAATTGCCTGTCATTAAAGCTTCGCGTGAACTTCTCCACTGAAAAGTGCAAACGATTCCTACACATGGGCAGACAGTTTTTCCATTGCGAACCACATTATTGCGGACCAGCCGCTTTTGTTGTCCTTTTGGGCGCTATTCGTGCTAACAATTAAAAACTTTTTCCATTTAGGACCGCTATACACGACGACTTACAAGTGTAAACCACCAAAGCGTTGCCCTTGCACCTAATATTGAGTCGAACCATTTAACTTCGGACTCGGGTAATTTAAAACATTCGCGCCATTGAAGTAGGCCTACATATGTACCCGTATTATACTTTATACATGCACGTAGGCTATAGATGCCTCCATTTCCACATGAAGTGTAAATTGGAGCATCAACTTTCAATGAAAGACCATAACCTCGTGCTCCCGAGGAATGCTTTATACATGTATATACATCTAGTTACAAGTATATCTGAATTTCAACTTCATTAACAGGATATGTGTATCCGATTTGCAAGTCAATTGTCTAACGTAGGCTATGTCTATACTTTTGAAAACAGTAAAATCACAAAGAAAGTGCAAACATTTCAAGTTGCGCTATAACCGCAGGTTAACTTAACATTGATTAAAAATTATCATTTGGAATTCTGCTTATGAAATTAGTATTTTCTGATTGGTTTGGTAATAACAAGAATTTGTGAATGAATGAGGGATGAGCCCGTGGTCTATCAACATGGCCGTTTCTTATTTTTGTACGTGCATCGCTTAATCGTGCTAATTGGGTACACGACAATTCCATTATATTACCTGTAGGCTCAAGCACAATCAAGGAACCGTAAATTCTAATTAATGACCTTCTTCTTCTCTTTTTTTTGAATAAAAGATATTATATAGCAGCGTCTGGCTTTTTTTCTTCCCTCCACTACTTAATTGCTAAGGGGAGCTGGTACTATTGTTTTCAAAGCAGCTTTTAATTAGAAAAAGCCTCGTACGATCAACCCTATTTGCCTACTTCGCTGGGAGGAGAAATGATTTAAGGAGCGACGATATTCTTTCCGCCTACTTCATCCCTCCTGAAAATCAATTTCGTCTGTTAATTTGTTTTCATTAAAAGGGCGTTCTGCTTTAACGTGAATGTGTGCAGCAGGAAATGTCTTCCAATGCCAGCAGCTCAATTTTATTAAAAATTCAGCAAATTCGTTTGAGAAAAGGACGATGAGCTTAGGATGTACATGTATCGTCCATGTGCCAACGCATGCTTTCTTACGATAACGTCCTCTAAATAAGCGAGACTCTTGCTATTCTTCGTAGTTCGTTCCTCGTTCATTGTCGAGTTTTTCCTCGCCGCCATGTTTACCAACAACCGCTCACGGAACGCCATTGTTCCTCTGTCCTATACTTTGAAATCCATTATGCCTTGTTGTAATGAAAGGCTATCCAATTTTGTTTCAACTTTTTCTCGAGTTAACCTTCCAGAAGATAGTTTGTAGGATTATTCTTCAGAGCTTTTTTCATGGTGTAAGACTAGCTTTAGTAAGAGCGTAAAACTGAGCTTTCATCGGCCCTTTTGAACAAAAAAATCAACAACAAGGTTCCCTGAAACTCCCACCCGTAGACGATTCAAATGAGGTGTCTACATTTTACTTTCATTTTCGTGTTGCTCCATCTAGCGTGAAGAAACGAGATGTTGGAATGATACCTTAAGTATATACATGTACAGTATATATGGAGCGATCGAGGGATATACTTGCACATGTACTATTTAGGGCCTACAAATGGAATTGGACAGCCAACTCAGGGTGGACAATATGTAAATCTTAGTATAGATAACTTGAATGTGATGTCACGCAGCTCATGGGCGTGGCTAATGTAGCTCGGTTTACGTTGTGGGCGTGTTGTGGGGTACACTCCATTTTGACTCTTTAACTCATGTGTTCTACGTAACTACAAAAATGACTTTTGGGGACATTAACTTCGTGTAATACTGGATGTATTACTAATGTACGAAACTAATGTAATTTTCCAAAGAAAATTGAAATCCAAAGAAAAATCTGCTCGTGAAAGTTATCTATACATTATGTACATGTATATACAGTGTAAAACACTTTTAACTCCTTAAAATCTCAGGTATGAACGTACATATAGCTAAGGTGTTCTGCCACCTCGAATTTTGTCGATAAACGAACGAAAAACTAATGGACTTATTTCAGGTGCAAGACATGTTATTTTGCATCGATGAGGCGAATTAAAGAAAATAATCGTGGTCGTTAATTTTATAATTTTTATTCTGGAGAATTCTATATTGGGTTGCACCCATAAGTGCAAAAAGTTGAAATAATAAATTTAACGAATACGATCGCTTCATTTTATTAACGAACTCCTTATACTTGCATGTATAGTATGTATAAGTCGAAAATTATCTTTTTATTTTTTTAGCCATTTTTGAGCTAGCAGACCTTGAAGCAACTCTACTCCACTAATAACTTAGTACCGTAATGTTCATGATTTAGTAAATGGTCATGCTGGTGATGATGGGATAACCATAAAATAAGATATAAAAACTGTCAAAGCGACGATGATCGAGTTGATTAGGAGAAAAGGAGAAAACTTCAAGTTTGCAATAGTAAGCTAAATTCCCCCCCACCCCTCCCCCTTCTAAAATACTAATCTGCAAATGCATTTTGATAGATACAATATCATCATTGTTCTTCACAGTTTATCACAATCTTCACGTTATGCCACATGGTGGCGAAACGTCGTTTTAGTCACAAAAACGTTTTGGTCGTGTCTCGTTTTTCTTCTGAATCTTCACTGCAATGTTCAGTTGCAAAAGTTCGGTATCAATGGCCCGGGGGCTTAATTACTTAAAACGCATTTTCAGGTAGTTACAGTATACATTAATGACACTTTGTAGCCTTTAGAAATCCCCAAACCAATACCCATATTGCACGATGCCAAGATTGCCAAATCTTCATGTTACGCTATGGTGCATCGCCACTGAGGAGCGTCTCATGCAGTTGGCCTGCAGGAATTGAAAATCTCCAGCAGAATTAGGTTGACGGAGGCGGGGTTGCCGCTATTCTGATATCTACCGTTTTTACTCGTCAGGCAGGAAGAATAGCTTTTATCTGGGCTACATTTACGTAAAATCCAGCGTGTTTGCATATGCATTATGCCACATTCGCATTAAAAGCAGTTTTTTTGTGATTAGCCGCATGACAATATTGCCTGGCTGCGTGATTTGTTTACGCCTTTAGTCAACGGGAGAAGTCCATGGGTGGTGTAGTTTTTTTGTGCGGTATGTTTTAAGCCTAAGTGTTATTGATGGGTGTGCCCATCTGATGCATAGATGGAATTTTTAATTGATTGAATCCTGCATAGGCATTGCGGGAAAAAATGCCACCACCCTTCAGTGCATTCTGGTCTATCACAAAACAGCTATATCCTGCTCTTAGCTCCAGGGGACGAGATTGAATGGATCCTGACTTTGACCACCTCTGGCGCTGGTTTTGCTCGTTATCAAACAATTTTTGTGTCCAACTCTGTTGTACTTCGTTATAGTGCGCGCAAATGCTTGGCACGGTTCTCTTTGCATGGGGTTTAATAGGCAATTTCCTTTTAATAAGAGTTAAGAAATTGCTGGACCTTTGCTGGAATGTCAACGAGATGCATCCTTTACTGCATTGTAGTTTTTCAGCGTTATTTCCACAAGTGGTTGCGTTCTTCCACTGTTCGGTTGCTGTAATATTCGTTTGTTGATTTACTTCTGCATCCCACTTTTTAGGTAAACATGACTGTGCTCGTATACCTATAAGACGCTCGTACTTGTATACTTGCATCGCAGATGCTTTCACAGTTTCACTTATACTGGATCTCGAATTCCCACGAGTAACCGCAGTTACACTTTATCTGGAAGATGAAACAAACCCATAATTGATCTTCCTGTTATCGCTAAAAGCTGGAGGATGTTTTATGTACATCTGTATCAGATGCTTCGTACACGGGTTAGCCACAATTTTTGCTGATGCTCTTGCTGACTGTAATAAGTCAACAGCGCATAATCCACAAATCTTTTCTACTGATAATTTCTGCTTAAAGCTGCAATGTGTAATTGATAACTGCGTTATGTGACTTCAACTATACTGATAACTTTTTCAAATGTTTGGGATGTTTAATTTTGAACATCTGCCTTTGAATGGTCAGCTATATACAATAGCTGTTGCAGGGAAAATAAAATGAAACCCACAAAAAGCCAAAGGGAAAAATAAAAGGCTTTGCATGAACCAGAGCTAGCTTTTGATTTTTCCAATGAATGGAATGAGTGGAACACAAATTCAAAAGCATTCTTGTTCTATAGTTTTCATTATAAATGGATGGCTGATATTCCCCCCCCCCCCCATCCCCCAAATTTGGGATGAATTGTTAATTGAAATGTGAAGTTAAAATAAAGCTCCATTATAACCACAAAAAAACCATTGCCAACTGCTTCATCCCAAGAAGTACAAGATTCGTAAGTTCCAACCAGGTGATTGCCAAGTTCAAATCAGGTACTGTGCACAGGCAAGTGATCGATTTCGCCCGAAACAATAGCTAATCATAAATTGTGCAATGTAAATGCAGTGTATATACTGTACGTGGTTGTTTTTTTTTTTTTTTTGCGAACGAAAGCTTATCACGCAGCTATAGAAAATAGAGCAAAGAAAAATTATAATGAAAACAACGTTTTACTATAATTATTTTCATCTTGCGATCAAAAATAAACTCCAGAAATCACAGCTATGTTAGTGAAATTTGTCAATATTTTAGCACGTTTTTGTGATCTAATTTCTAGTTGAGGTTTCGTGCACTTTACGAAACACGCGCTGACGCTGTAAAACGTGGATTAACCTTAGGGTGTGCACCTTTTTTATTTTTATTTTGTTGATTGTTGTTTTCCAAGGCCCTGACCCGCTCAATACTCAGACATACCTCGGAGTTTTTTTCCAAACTAGTTTTTATGATTATAATTATTCCTGTTGTTATGCCTTCCTCCCCCTGTTCCTTATCCATCAAATTTCGCCTCGGTTGACAGGTAAAATACACGTTGCGTACGCGCTTACCTGTCCATATCTCATCCGTCATCTGACAACACTGGCGCAAACTTTTTTCATCCCCCGAAATCCTTTAATAAGCACTTGACATTGTTTCTACGCCTCCAACAACTTTTCTCATTGTTATAATCTTCGAATTTGGACTGAAGCAAATGCATTCCGCACCGCAGCGCCATTGTGCGTGCGCGCGACGCAACTAAATATAATGCAGTTACATTAAGTGGGAGGATGGGTATAAGAACTGCGTGGAGGGTGGAGTGTTTGACAAATGACTCGAATATGAGTTTCAATGGCGGCAATTTGTCACGAGCGAACGAAAATATATCGTTAGACAGGCAGCGTTTTTAAATCGTACATGTATAACGAAATTGCGTGTTCGGGGGCATAATGGGACCATTTTTTTCCACTCTATACATTTTCTTTAGTGAACTGTTTTTGCGGGGACTAGCTTTTGCATTTACTTACGTGATTCGACGTACTGTAGCTTAAAATATTGCATGCCAACGCTAATGCAAGTTTCCCTTCCGACTCGAGATACACTCGTTCAAAAGTCAAGTGTCTGTAAGTGCGAGCGGTGCGACTCATATACAGTATAGGCAAGACTCTATTTTTGGCCTCCTTTCATCTTCCACGTAGTTTGTTTATTTTGGATGCTCGACATTGCTCGTTGATGTGTACATGTCATCTATTATTTTTTATCTCCGAAATGGCCATGAAGGGAATTACAGTCAGCGTTTTTCCACCTCGAAACATTTCGCCGAGTGCATGCAGGAAACTCCGGGCTATAGCATTGAGATCCAATTTTCGGTAGTACGTTTGAATTTGAAAATTGGCCACTGCTTGGTATTGGCTCAGATGCGATGAATTGTCAACGCTAACGTTAAAGAAAACTCATTCGCTGAAATTTTACTTTTTCTTATGGTCGAAGTATAATTCTCAGAAGAACTGCAAAGTTCTATATGGCATTTTTATTTCAGGAGAGGTATATAAAAATTGGCTTTGTGTATACGATCAGTCTGGACTATACGTCCACATCAAAAGTCTTGAAGTTAAATTTGGATTAAGCTTGGCCCATATTATTTCCTTTAATGCATATCTATATTGAAAGTATATGGTGTATTTAAACGCGTTATAGCATGCGTTTGAAAAAAGTACTTAGGACGTGCTACTATTAATATAATGGCATATAAAAGCATTTAAACGTGCAATGCATATGTGATACTTTAGGAGCAAAGTCACTAGAAATGCTTTACGTAGGCCTCTTATTTATTGGTATGCATTCCAGTAGATTTTCATTGTGAATACGATGACTTTGAAAACAGGCTTTGGGTATGCTGTTCTGTAAACATTACTTTGTATAAAAAAATTCTATCCATTTATTAAAAATATTTTTTTGTATTGACATTGCATAATGTTCACGATATCATTTGTGTCGCGTGACGTCAAAAGTATGCTGTTCTGTAAACATTACTTTTAATAAAAAAAATTCTATCCATTTATTAAAAATGTGTGTTATTCAGCCTTATAACTATAATATTCCACTAAAAAGATACTATTTTCTTAAGCTTTATTGCACGAAAGTCAGCTCGTGCCTTCTGCTTACGGGTAAGAATACATTGAATGCTTATTGCAGGCGCTTACCACTCTGCGTACAACTACAAGGTGAGGCATAAGGCTGTTTTCGGATCAAACAACAAACAAAAATACTATATAAATTATGGACTGAACGTGATGTGATGGAATCGAATTATAATATTATTGGTAAATATGGGATGCCTCGCCTTGTAGTTGTACGCAGAGTGGTAAGCGCCTGCAATAAGTATTCAATGTATTGTTACCCATAGTTCTGTTTTCTTTAAGTTTTTTGAACGATTGTTTATTGTAGATCTCATCTCTCTCGAGCCAAAAAAAATTAAAGGCTTTTCTGTCTAAACAACCACCGATGAAGCGATGGTTTATTTCGCCTGTATATAAATGCCTGCCCTCCAAGTTTGTCAATGGGCCTGCTGCGAGTAAACCATCGTCGTATTTGTTTTCTTTTTATTTAACGACATACGATTTCTTAAGCTCCAAAAGTAAAAAATAACAGTAATAGGAAATTTTGAGTTTTTTTGAACCACGACTTGTTTTCGCTGGATTTTGTTTTTCCCTTTCTGCACCTGAAGAACATGCATTATCGAGGTCACACAGACGTTAAGCTTGTGCGAGGTGAGCTTGAGTGACCTGGAAGATTGAGCAGCGTAGTTATTCACGGCTGTTAGCGTTGCCCACAACATGCATTTAGTTGATCTCGAAGTTGATCCCACGTCTGGATTTGTTTGCATCTGTCTAGGCAATGTGAATACTGATTTCGCACAGTTAAAGTTGATGGTCATCCTAAAATCACTGTCGACTAAGATAAGGGAAGGGGGGGGGGAGGAAGTAGTTTAAAACGAACCCATTTAATGTTTACATATGCGATAGCTGTGCCATATACTGTGATTGTGAAATTTTGGTCAAAAACAACTTAGGTTAAAAAAAAAAGTTAGATGTTTGTGTTGCACCAATTAACTCCTGATGAAATATCCCCAGGGTTATGGAACCCGTGTTTAAACTGCTGAAACCAAAATGGAGGACGGGATTGCGCATCCTGGCTTCACCTGCCTGTGTGACTAGTTGGTGTAGCATGCAGAATTCCCTAGCTTCTACTGTAGTGTCCGCCATGTTTTTTTTCCTAATAACCCTAGGGTTAACCTTTCTCTTCATGTGTAACCTAGAGTTACACAGTAGATTAGTCCTAGGTTATATTTAACCTCAACCGGCCTTTAAGGTTCACACTCGCAGAACCAGATCATTATTCGCGTGCTGCAATCCGCCCATTTGTGTGTGTGTTACCCAATTGGACAAATTGCGAAACTTCGCAGAAACGTAATTTAATAATGCCATCATTAAATGTAATAAATTTAATAATGACCATACCGCGTTATATCATTAGCAGGCATATTTTTCCAAAATCGTAATATTACGGATAAAAGATTTCTGACTGCTTCCTTCAACTATTCACGACTCGTCTGGAGTTTTCAACCAATTTATTTAGATCCGTCGAGTTAAATTTTCGTCCAACAAACTGCGCTGCAGAAGGTGCGAAATATAGCATCTTTCGCAGTTTCCAGAATACGGAACCACCGTTTCGTTCAGTAACGAGGGATTTTTTTCTCCAGTTAATTGTGTGGCGCAGCATCAGCTGCTCCAAAATTCGAGGAAGAGAAATGCCTTTTTTTCTTTTTTTTTACGTTTTAATCTTCTCTGATTATGAAAAGAATGTCGGAGTGATAAGATGCGTTAATATAACGTCGACACGGCACGGAGGAAGCTTTAAAAATTACCGAGACGATGCGAGATAAGGGGAGGGAATGTGCCAACTTTTAGCCCGGCTTCTGCGTTCGATAACTAGCTGGAGGCAGCGCCACTTTTCGAGCCTCAGGATTTTATCTTCCTAGCGAGCTTGTTAAGGAGTATGGATCGAGACCCGAATCATCATTAAAGTTATTTCCCATCTGCACAAATCTTACGAACAAACCCAAGAAGGGAAGCGGAATCGAGAGGATGGGGGAGAAAAAGAGGGGAAAAAAGGGGGGGGGGCATTAGCACCGCGATGCCTCTTAGTGGACGCATCTGCTGGAAACGATGCTAATTGAATTGCGAAATTCCACAGCCAGAAGATGTAAACAAATGCTGGAATTTGGGCTAAGTCGGCGTCTACGGCGTTGTCGTGTAGCCGGATTTCGTGGAAATCATGATGGCGATGGATGAAGAGAGTTTAATTAGGACGTTGAAATGTTATCTGGAAGTTTTGCAATCGACCTTTTGTATTTCTACGTTAGAGAGCGCATCAACGTTGGATGCTAAAGAGCATCATATAAGAGTACATGTACTCGTACGGAAGCTTTACTAATGGCACTTTTGGCTATCTTGAAGTCACGTGTGCGAACTCGATACGCTCATTGGTTTGAAAAATTCTCTCAAGGTTATTGCTGTTTTTGAACCAATGAGCGCGTCGATTTTGCGCAATTGAGGGGGCCTTTTCTTCTCACGTGATCTCACGAATGCCAAAAATGGCATTCGTATTTTTTTTTTGCCCGAGTATTATTCTTGATAATTTCACCGAGCATAAATTTAGCTTGAAGATACTCATACGGCAAAGTTGTGCAACTGTAAAAACGTCGAAGGATGTGCATGCCCTTCATTTATTCGATAGATTTATTTGCTAAGTACCCCGTTTACGTAATCGGATGGATCAAAGAGCTAGCTAACGGTTTTCTTCAAATCTCAAACTGTGCGTTAACTCAAATTCTTGTATATTTTGAAAAGTTACTTATCTAAAATACTGTATATAAAGAAGAGATATGTATGCATATGGGTGGCTTAGTGGGCGAAAAGTTTTTCCATGAAGCGCCTTTGCTGAAGTGCATGGTTGGGGATTAAACGGATAATCGGTAAGTACAGCCCGGGCAAAAGCCGGACCTTCCAGCTAACTGGAAGGTGCTAAAGTGCAACGTTAAAAAACCAATAACTTTGCACAACCCTGTCGAGCTCAAAAGCACAATGCTGTCAATCACGTGATTACTAGTTTTTTAACCACTACGTTGCACAAAAGCTTTACGCGACAGATGGTAGAACGCTGATGCTTTAGCTATATATGCAATAAGAGTTCAACATAAATTGTGAGAAAAACGAAACTTCTAGCTATCTTCGACGTTCACGAACTTATTTTCTACATAACTTGCTTGCACTGACTCCAACGTACTGTACATGTAACTGACTGACAACCTATTAGGAAGTTTTTCATACTCGAAAACTTACTTTCAGTTGAAGAAAACACGATGTGGCAATTGTTTGGATTTTTTTTACTCTTTTTCAAATAATTGGAATTGCAGGTTCTCGATTTATTTTACATCCTTTGCAAACGTTTTGGCAATTTCTGCAATGTATATATTTGCTCAAACACTTTCCTGGTAGAAATCTTTTAAATGGCTTGTATCCAACACCGCAGCCAGTGACTTTACTCGTCAAATGTAATCTCAGGTGAAGAAGCTCGTCGCCGGAATTACTTATTGATTACTACCAAGATCTTTCTTAGCTTATAGCCCTTCTAGTTTATTCTATTTTGGCCTGCTCGCCTCATAATAACGCGTATGCCGCGCAGTTTTCAGAAACCCAATAGCAAAGTCTATTTGATCCGTGGCAAAACTAATGTTTATTCGTGGTCAGGTCAATGGGGTCATCGCTTGAGTTGATCCTAGATGGCGCGTTGATACTGCGCAATCTTCCATCCAACGCTGTAGTGATCTACGAAGAGAAAAGTGCGCAAAATCTCTATACGAAAATCTGTAAACACGCAGCTCAATTCATCCTTAGATATTTAAGCTGAGCAAACTTTTGAAAGTATGCAGCAGAGGCACAAATATTTGCTCGTAATCTTTAATATTCGATAAAGACCACTTTCTTATTTTAACATGCGTTGTACTTAGTTCTTTTTTGAAATTGATATGTGCGTTTAGCTATAGTAAACGATGTGCGCAAATATATTTACCATTCATCGTGTAATAAAACTGTGATTTAATACTCTTTGGAACCGTATGAATATGCTGCTTGGTTTTGCAATATCACGGATAACTACCGCAGGGTGAATGGAGATATGGTAGAAATAATTTATTCAAGATACAAATACGGTAAACGCCCCCTCCCTCCCCAATTGCAATTTGTGCTACTTTCAGTACGATTTAGCATTTTTTCCAAGATCCTTTCCACAATTTTATGACAAATAATAGTCTTAGACGAGTCGAACTTCAAAGGATCAATGACAACTGGGAATTGTAATCTTACATAAAACGAAGTATGCACAAGTATTTTAGTTTTCAGCATTCTGGGCATGGGGTTATAGATCGCCTCGAGTCATTTTGGAGAATATTTTCAAAACTCTTTTCCTGGATCACTCGGGTATTTGCTGAGTAATGTACATGTATTATTCACGCCAGTGAATAGTGAACTTCCTTCTACTCGAAATCGAAATTTGATATTGAAGATTTTCCTTAATGGATGAAACCAGACGACTTTTTCATATGTCTGCGTCATGTTTGCTCATCCCAGCATATGTTTTACACAGAACAGCTGGAAATCATACTGTTGAATAGCAGTGCTTTGTACTAGAACTTGGTCAAACAATGAAGCGTAAGCACTAGGCACTTATACTGCGACGTATAGGATTCTTAAACACACTTGACAGTACGTCAGTTTTCTCATTAATTCTGCATTCAATGAATTATCCCAAGAGAAGATTAAAACGAAATTCTTTCTTGTGCATCTATGACATGATTTCAAACTTGATACGCTGTAGCAACTTTAAAGATAATCTTTTTGATAAAGTGTAATCCCAAGTAAGCCGTTATCTTAAGTTGAACAAGTTTATTCGTGTCCAAAGAATAATGTTTTTCTTGCCATCATACCTTTGTACACACCAATGTCCGCGAGAGGGCTCCGATGCTTTAGTTTCATTTGGACGAAAATATAAAAGCATGACAAGAATGTTTGCAATAGACGCATTTGAGGGGGAAGTTAATTATATCCATTCTTCGAAACCATCTAGGATCGTTCACGCATGAACCGCAGTGATGGCACACATTTTGGCAAGTGCGGTTCAGCCAACGTCGTGACGAGTTCTCCGTAAAATGTCCACGTTTTGACGTCATCGCTGCATGGAAAAGTTTACATCGTTTCGTCGAGATTCTCAAGTGAGCGAGCACTTTGCATTGTTGCTCGCAATACTCGCGCGACATTGATTTCCACCCTCTATTTCTTTTCTGCCAAACATTCCCTTTTGAGTTCCCCCCTCTTTTGCATTTCCGCGGTTGGCCTTTCATGAGGCATGCAATATCCCCTTCACCACCGTCTCTTGCTTCTGTTGCTCTTGCCTTCGGGATCTTGCAGCTGCACTGTTGCTATACGAGTTTTTTGAACCAACGATCTCCGGGCAGAGGAGAGAAAAAATGCTGGTAGATCGAAATGAAGAAGAAATATGGTCGTCATGGCAACCGCATCCACGCTTCAATGACAAACCGTTGAGAGATGACATTCAAGGAGATCTCTCAGCTTCTTCCCAATCGCAATCGTATAATGGCATCCGATTACAACGATCCTCGCCTATCTGCACCATCCTCCGCCTCCTTTTGTACTCGTCACTCTGCTTCCCCATGCAAACACGGCACTCACAAAGGGCTTTTTTTCCCCCATGAAAATAACCCCGAAATGCTAGAATAAGCTGGTTCTCAACAGCGCCAATCCCCAGCTGGCAAACCGATACGGAATTCGTTGTCATGGTTCATGGGAAACGTTTATTAAAAGTTGGATTTATTTACCTTCGATATTTTGAGAACGTAACCAAAGTGAGCAGCATATTGATAGTATAAATGATGATATGCATACTTCGTTGTAGAAAAAGTAGTTGTTCCGTAGCAAATGTATACGAGCTTGAGCTTAGTTTTTCAACCGAAAGCAAGATTCATTTTCAAGACTGTGTACAGATAAATCAATGTACGCTGTATCCGTTTCATACATTTTCAAAATAGGAACAAGAGGCGTGATAAGCAAAAAATGCAGTTTTATTTCCAGTCAGAAACGAGGAAATGGATGTATGCTTATCTGTTTTGACCGAGGAAAAGATAAATAGTCTTGTTTTAAGATGCTATGAATTGCAGTTCAGATACTGTGTAGCCTACAATATATTCAGAACAAATGTTAAATTTCATACAGTGTTCACCAAGTAAATCTGGTATGATTCTTATAACGGCGATTCATGCGCTTGATTTCAATTCTAGCTAGGAATTGTACGAGTGCATAATTATCAAATAATTACTAACTCTAGAATTGTATATATACAGTACAACGAGATATTTTTTATACTTGTACATATTTTTCTGATTATAATATTCGTTTTTCATTTTTTTTGTTTCAGGTAGGTGTCTTGTTTTACGACGTTATTAGTTTCTTCTCAGTAATTGAACAAATCATGGGACTCCTTCAATGTAAAACTTGTAAGTAATCCATGTGTCACCTGCTCCATTTGACTTAATTGTAGATTTATACAAGTAGGTTGCTGTATTTAATTTACCGTGCACAGTCAATAACTTATAGTATAAGTAGAGAATACGAAGAATTGATGGAGGTACATGTAGTAATAAACTTGCCTGCAATGTGCCTCATGCACGAACAATGACACAAATGATACTAACACCTTTATACTACACGCATATCCGATTATACATAAAAGTACACCACTATTTACATGTATTTCAATAACAAATTCCAAATTTTCGTTACTCACGAAATGGGATTTACTGTAACTGGCGCATCGTTTGCTAATCGTGGATTAAAGCTATAGTAAAAATGCTATAAAACTTGTATATAGGTAATTTTTCTTAACGTGCAGTTTAGAAAAACTTGCTTCGACCATGTGCCCTTTCGATCAATCTTACTTTTTGAATGGGTTTTTTCTGTGACTTATCAAAAAAAAAAATTTTAATAAAGCAAATGTTTTCTGCCATCTAATGTTTTTTATTTTGTAATTACTTGTCAATAATTTCTTTATTTCTCCATTTTATGTGAACTACAACTCTTCCTTCGGGCGTTTTCACATGTCAAGAAAGCATTGTGATCGGCCTTTGTTGTTCAGAAACCTCGTAAAATATTTGCTTTCAAAATTTTGTAATAGAAAATCTTGACTGCAAATAATAGATTGAAACTGCAAATAATAAAACCGCGATTGCAGGCTACAGAAAAGATTTATTGGCAAATCTGGTCAATTTTTTTCCGTCGGTCGATGGAATTGCATTTGAACTTCTAGCAGAACTATTTTATGCCCTTTGTCATAACTCCATAAGTATTGCCATAAATATTGTAATGTGTCAATATTTCTAGCCAATCACCCATCAATAATGCAGTTATTGACAAGAGGTTTATTGAATTTTTAATATATTGTATAGATGCAGTTTTAACTTTCATTAAGTATTTTATCGATGGTGTAGGATTTCCGGCTAATGAAAGCTATAAGACGTGGATTGCTAAAAATAACATTTCAATCCATTTTTAATCGCATATTTACAACAATAAGAGATTAAAAAAATTTCATTTTTCAGTTTTTGACATTTGATTCTAAATAATTGAAAACTCTTAATGGCAATTGAAAATGTTGCTTTGCGACAGAATGTCCAGTTTTCACATTGCAAGGATTTGAAGTTGTTTTTTTTTTTAAAAAAAGCGTTTGTTATTATTTCAAGACACTCTCGCGAAGTAACTCGGGGATGTGATATTGCTGAAAAATGTCGTATAAATAATTGAACTGGCGTTCATGAATGCAGTTTTCCGTGAACGACAGCGAGCCTAAGTGTTTCCTCGAGAATTGGATTTTGAGAAAAAATGGCATCCATATTGCATTAGGCACCATTGATTTTATCCGTGTCGTTTTAAAAGCTCAGGGACAGCCTCTAATTTGCTTTCGGAGCTAAAACCTTTTTTTTACCGTTCATTTCTTGGATCAATACGAAGGAGTGTTATGATCGGAGTTGATGATGCGATCGTCTACTTTTGTGCATGAACAATTTTAGTCGTCATCCCTGGAGGGGGTCACAACCTAGAAGACTGCACTTTGGCTTGACAGATATTTTTTTTGGCACCTAGGGCGATGGTGTCCTGCGCTACTATCTTATTACAGGGACCAATTTTTTTTTTCTTGGAGGAATTCAAATGTCACTTTATGTTGAAGACGACAATTGGCGTGGCAATTGAACTTGTTGTCAGTCATCCGTGTGAAATGCCCCGACTGGACTTTTATCCGAAGTTCACTCTTCATTCTTATACAGGGTGCATCGTGAAGCAAATTTCCACAACTGTGTTTTTGCTGTAGTGCAGCGGTTGTCAAACTATTTTAGCTTTAAGGACCCCTTTATATGAAGTACAGTAGAACTACTAAGAGCAAACTTGAGTTATTTCTGAAAACGCCAATGCTTATGCACTGTTTACCTAAGATAACTCTAGAAAACACAAGTTTGAGTTTAGTGAGAAAGACAACCACAGGCTTGGTATGAAAATACGGGTTGCACAAATGTTATTTTAGTTTTATTGGGGCATTCGCCTGTAATTTTTTGCTACCAGTTTATGGTCAATGATAGAATAGTATATGAGAGAGATATGAGGGTATTAAAAGCTAGAAAGATTCAAGAGCTTCCTTTTGAGTTTTGTGTGTTATTAATTTCTGTCCAGTGATCCCGTTATTTTTATTCAGAATACTAGCCTACTAGTCATAAAACCCGGCTTTGCCCGGGCTATACTTACCGAAAGTGATTCGCAAAGGGAAAGCAAACGAAGCGATCGAGTGCAGTTTATTCGCCAAAAGACGAAAAAATACTAAACAAAAGACGAAATGGTCGAGTAGCGTAGTTCCAATACGACTTGCTTTGAAGCGACGAAGTAGGCCTAATGAACGCGCAGTCATGAAGACAATATCCGCGCTAAACAGTATGTAAAATGAATCCAGCGCTTTAGAATATTCTCGGAGTGGTGAAAAGGAAAATGGTCTTTTGATATCGAAGCTAATTTTATTATGTAAATAATTTAATGGATTTTTTTTATTGACGATATATGATAAGGTTGGAAAATCTATCGTTTCCTAAAAGTATTGATTTTCGATTAAATTTAATGAATATGTATGTTATAGCAGTGGCAAACGTAAATTCATACTTAATCCTTGGTTATATGAAATTGAATTGTTGATAGCTTTTGTGTTGGAAAGTCTGACAGATTCATGCGTTTTGTATTCATTTTATTCTGATTTGCAATTCATTTCATGACAAGTACTGAGAAGGCCGGTGTATTTCATAACTTGTATTCGTTTCTGCGTTAGAAGTAGTATACTAATTTTAAATTACCATCACAAATGCGTGAGGATATTTAAGGAGCAAATTGACGAGAATTTTAAACTGAAAGCGCCAGTTTTAAATTACAGTCTTAATGTATGTTGGGGTGCAGTAATTTATCGCACGATATTATCTAGCTTTTATTCATATGTTTTAATCTGATTATTGTTGTCAAATTTAAATGAGTTCATATACGCTCAGTTGTACGGTATATATCGCATGATTTGTTAGTCAAAACGAGCAAATGGAGATCATAATTTAATTATTCTCTCACATGCAGTCATTTAATATGCATATTGCGGGTGTGACAGATTTAAACCCAGTTATACAATTGTATAAATAACTTCCAAATGAGAAAAAAAAAGTGAAAGTGTGACATAAATGTCAAGTCAAGCGGATTGCGTTTTCGCCGTCATTTCCACATTAACTGTAAGGTTGCGACATCAATATTATGCTATAGTTAGGTGAACTTTTGTTCGCTTTTTATATGGCAAACTAGCCGGTTACAGGCCCGGCAATGCCCTGGCTGTACTTACCGATAGAACGAATCCAACCCGGCATGAATAAAGGTGTGGCCACGAAGCAAACAGCAAAAAAAACCAAAAAAAAAACACATATGGAGCCCCGAAGCGGAAGATTTTCTTTTTTTTTTTTTTCGTTTTGTGCGCGTTTTACGCCACCGTGCACGTACAAAACCAAAAAAAAAAAGTAATCTTCCGCGACGAGGCTCCGGAGAACTGCGGCCCTGGAACCAAATAACT
>JAQGAO010001152.1:0-26317 GCA_034697705.1 Ommatoiulus sabulosus
GAGGAAGTCCTGATTGACTGGACACAATGCGGACAGGGGGTATAGGGGGAGTCCAATTTTGGTCAAATTTTCCGGACGTCTATTTTGAATGGCGCCTAACGAGGAGGGGAAATTCCCTACGAAGATTACATGTACCCTATAGCGAATTGTAAGCAGATCGTCGTAGCCCGAAAACGCGTGAGAATTCTTAAAGAAAAATCTTACGAATGAATGCGAGAATTAAAATAATATTTTATTTCAAAATTGAGATGAATGATGCTAGTGAAGGAATCTTAAAAGAGGCGCGTTATTTCCGGTATTAATCGTTGGTGTCTCCGCTTCACATCAGGGGAAAGTGGGCGGATTCGGCAATCTGGCAGTTGTTATTTTTGTTGCGTGACATTCTGATGTAACCGTCTTCTCCGAAACTTCGTCCCCAGCTACAGAAAACAACAATTGAGACACGTTTAGTCAGGCATTCCACCGAATATAATTATCACATTCAGCGGAGTCTTACCTGTTTTTGACGATCCAGTAATCGTCCCCGTTGGATGATCCATAACCAACTATTGTTATGCAATGATTCGTTCCGTAGCTGGGACAATCAAAACCGTAATAGATTCCTGTAAAAAAAAACGTGAGATTGTGACAGCGGAGTGCTCCGAGTACGTGAATGAGTGTAAATGAGGATTCCATGGTACAAATCAGTTGCATAATGTACATGATAGGAAACCTTGGTTTGCTGGAACATTTTAACTGACAAGACAGAGAGACCCTGTCAGTTCAGGAGCCATGGTTGGAGTGACAACAAACAAAGGGTAGGTTGCCACAAACTACTGAGTGACATATTTATACTTACCCCCCGAATATTGCTGAAACGAATCGGAGGCGTAAATGCAGGCTGAAATAGGTCCTACGTAGGCCACCGCGTCCCTCAGAGCGATTTCGTCGCCGCTAGGGGTGTTGGCGTAACCGGTGCAACTCGCCGCTTTGTCGTTGGAATTATAGTGACATATCTCCACCTATAAGAACGAAACACTCCGTTATAAAGGGCATCATCACGCACATTGGGTATGATGACTGCGTGTAAACTTCATCCCCGAGATCAACTCGATGACTTTCAATATATTCGGATGGAAAATTGATATATTGGATCATCCATAAAGGACGTCCTGTATATTTCCAGGTTTTTAGACACCCCCTGTGCGCCCTTGTCCTGTTTATAATGTAACCCCCTTCCCCCACATGTCCCGTCCAATTTTGAAAACAGCTTGATGATTACATAAGCAATTTTTAATATGTTCTTTATAAATTTTTACATTGAAAATATTACTATGCAGTGAACCACCAACCTACAGAATATTATAAGGAACAGGGAATTTCCCCTTACAAAATACCAAACCACCCAGTTGTAAAGGCCAAAATGAAATCTACCTCCTTACACAGCCCCTCCCCATCCCTTGTCCCATTTGATCCTTTGATCCATTTTGTCCCTTGGCCGGACGTCCTTTATGGATGACCCTATTACATTCGATAAAAGCAACAAAACTCGTTTATGCCGAAAGGTACCGATAGATGGCGCGATGTGCCTCGCGCCTCCAAGCAAGGCGTCCCCGCGGCGGATGGTTGTTTCATTTTTAGTTGCAATTTTACTTTGGTGCCAATTGGACGTGTGCTGCGTGAGCCGTGTGGACCCCAATGGCCGTACTAATTAAATGAAGTTAATTAATAGGATTTTAACATTTCGGCTTTTTAACATCAAGGTTACGACAGGAAGCTCACTAGTCAAGATATACACATGAAAAGCGTGGTGAAACTCCGTTACTGATCTCATCCACAGGTGTCCGGTAGTGTCCGACGAGGTTCGGACAAGTTCCAAACATGGGAATAATTCTAAAGTTCATCGTTTTAATTGCTGTGATTAACGCGAATGTTTCGGCAACTAAACGCCACCGCCGAATTGCCGAACACGAAAGGATTTACGAAAACGGCGATTCCAACAAACTTTTTACAACTTCGACCGACGAAAGGTGGAACAGTCAAGAGTACAGGTAAGAATTTAAAAATTTGTATTTTAAGTTTCGTGTTATGTTGGTGATACCCAGTGAAGCTATAGTAAGTTTTTGATAAAGTTGTTAAGTGAATCCTGAAAATCGAGTGGTCAGTCGGGCGGCCACAATTTGTGGCAGTTATAAGCCGAAAAAAAAAACCTGGTCATCCACCTGACATGTTTTTTTTGGATGACCCTAACTTTTTAAACTTTGAAACCGACTCGCCGACGCCGTTTTCTTGTAATCTTCCGCGTATTTGAATTGCCCGATACCGGTTATCTAGTTTATGGCCATGTGAAAAATTCCCCCGTTTTTAACAAGCTCGTACCATCATGTTTAAATTCGTACCCTTTGGGAGAAAATTTCCCGTTTTATGTTTAACTCGCGGACTCTTTTTCTCGAAGTGATTGATTTTGATTCATGCGAGTTTTCACACCTTCTTGCCGTGATTCAACAAGTGTTGCAACGGCCGTGGCATACTCTGCATTCCTTTGGTGACTAGTCAGGCACTTGGCAAAGTCCAACCTAAATGAATTTTTGATGGGGTTGCAGTCCAGTTTGACCCCATTCTGACCGGTCTAAAATCCTGTTCCTAATTGCCGGTATTGTTCTTGATCAAAGGAAATATTTCACACGCGGGTCAGACTTGTCAGAACTTGGGGTAAAACTTATAATTGGAGATAACCTGCCGCAGGACGTCCCAAACTCGGGACATGCACTTGAGACAAAAACTACCGACAGTTTAGGGTGAAACTTTGATCTTTTATTAGTGAAAGAGTACCGGATAAGTCTTGGTCTAGACGTGCGCCAAAAATTGCAAATTTATAGTGAACCTGCTGCTGCAAGTTTGAAAAATGTTCCTGGCTAAATTCCAGAAAATGTGAATGTTCAAGAAATTCCAGTTTTATTTTATTAGATGGAAATTTCATTCCGGAAAAATTCCATGTTTATTCGGACACGTGAACTTGTTATCTAAAAAAGTGCATAAATTAACTGAAAACTCGTACCCGTGGTATGCGTTCGTATACATGTATTTTTTTTTTAGAATATTGTACTATAACGTGCTCGAATACACATGGAATTAAACATCATGGAAAGATCCTTACAGGAATTATCATTTCACATTTACCTCCAATAAATGCTACCATTACCAGGTAAACTTTGACACTTCTTAATCGCTCGTCCTTGTGAATTCTTCCGCAAAAAACACGAATAAAGCTAACCTAAGGCCTAAGGCCAATATCGTACAGGTATTTTAAATCCTTAGGCCGAAAGGGCATTTTTGGGAAAATTCTGTCGTATATTATAGACTTTGCTGTATATCATGCACGAATTACCGAATGATTTCGGCAAAGTCCTAATTTCCAAAATCAAAGAAACTACATGTATACTTCATAATACCGTACTACAGTAGTACGTTAAAGGAGGTAAGTTTTCAGCGTCAATTCTGCCTGTAATATTCATAATTTCATAATAACAAGGGAAATATTCATAATTCCCCTACGGAACTTCCCTGTTTGAAATTTCGTGACCTTTTTTGTTGTTGTAAAAACATAAGTTAAAATCTTAATGGGCGATGGGCACAATGGGAATGTCTGCAACCTGGACAACTGTTTTTTTTTAAATTTTTTTTGATTACTGTAATTATAAATCAAAGGGTGGGATTGACGCAGAAAACTTCCTATTTCTCACCTTTGGCAGGTGAGTGCGAATGACCATTCATAAATAAAAATATATTTACATGTACAATATTTTTATTTATACAATTCCTTAAGTTCAGTATTTTGACGGTCTACATTTTGATGTTTTCTTTACCTCAATTTCTTAAAATCACAGAAGCAATTTACCAAGGAAATTTTCTGGTTGCAGAAAATTATGCACGCGTGCGTTGTACGTGCCGTAGGCAAAAGGTCATGCACGTATCAGGCTTAATAGTTGTACTGTAACTTAATAAGGAAAGAAGCTACCTCATGTGTAATGATAAAAAAATACTTCCTGTTAACGTGTGTACATGTACCTTTCTTAAAACTTAAGGAAAAGTTCATGACGTAGTTATAGTAACTATCTTTTTCTGTCAATGTACAATGTCCAATTTCAAACGTATCAAAATAACATTTAGAAATATTTTCCAAAGAGGGTTTTCACGAGGATTGTTTGCCAATAGCAAGTTTACAAAACCTAATATGCTTTTATCAGGCGTTGGCCCGTAAATATTCCTATGAATTTACTTTAGCTGTTTTCCTTATTTCTTTGAGCAGAGGTTCGTCACGCTAATTTGAATACAGGTGACCAGTTTTTTTGTCCGAGTAACGAAAATGATAGGGGCCAGAAGCTCAGGGGTAATAGGAGACACCGTCCTCACCTACCATATCCAATGTTGCGGATTTTTTGGCTAACCCTAGGTTCTTGTTTGGGACCCCCCATCGCAATTTGAATTTTTCGAACTTCCTCTTTGGGTACTTCGCTTCGCTGCCCAAATTCCCATTATGCATCTGGGGAGTGGGGAGGGAAACGCTACATTGTTCGTTACTGTAGCACCCCTGTACAGTGGTTCCAAACAAGCGAAGCAAAACTGCGATAAAACCAAAAACGCCCAGTAAAAGCCTTCTGGGAGAAGAGGAGTATTTCACCTACAAGGCGGGGTGACGTAATTAACAATTTAAGGCAGGTCTAATTGACGTCTATTTTGTTTTAGGAGATACCATTTTTAATTTAGGTTTCGTCCCATGATACAGTTGGTTTGGAATCTGGTTGGAAATGCTGCTGTTTTCTGATCCAAAATATAATGCCTATAGGGTATTTAAACTTACTCCAAAAGTGTGAAATTATTTTTTGGAAGTGTTAAACCAATACAGTTCAAGTACTAAACAAATGAAAGTTGAGATCTTTATTTCTAAAACTTAATGAAAACCAGTGATGTCATTCATGCAAGGATGTCAACATTGACAAGTTTCATATGGTCTTAGTTAAACCTGCTTGGTTACTCGCAGTGCTACTTCCGGGGAGAGGGCCACCCATTAATACACAGCTGGATACCATGTTAATTGAAACCGTATGCATTCCAAACATGTTGACTTTGATGCAAGAATGGCTCTTTGGGCACATTCCATTAATTTATTGGTCTATTAACCCTGAGCTCTAGCATCGATATCATCAATTCCGTTAATTTAGAAATAACTGATATATCATCCACGACAAGGAAGTTGCACGCCAAGGTTTCTGAAGCGAACTATGTATAAGGAAGATCTAGTTCTATGCGAATTCTAAGTATTTTCATAATCGTTATTAACCAGAATTAACTTATCTAAAGCAATATTTTTTTCTTGGAATGAGGTTGTACTTCAAACCTTACAGCGGCTGAGCGGTATCATCGTGTTTGGTAATCATTAATGTGCGCCATGATAGTGCCAATTGATGGAAAATGGTGCAATCTTAGTCCGTTGTCATTATTTTCAAGTAGCCTAATGGAAAGGACTGCACATGTATTGTATTCTGTTTTCAAGTGTTTTGTTTTAAGGTCAGAGGTGTCCAAGACGCCATCTTGACCATAAACCTACGTTTTCTGTATATATACTTAAGTGCTGGAGGACACTTGGACAGATAACGTATCTTGCTTTGTCTACCTCGTCAAGACAATGGGCTATTGTTTAATATGCGCATTGTTGACATTGTTAATATCAAATATTTTTACAAGAGCATCTACCAAACACTTTTAGGTGTGCGTCAGGATAAGTCACTGGTTCGAAGAAACGTCAATGGCACTTCAGTGATCTCTTTAAGAGATTAATTCCGTCAAGTGCATTGTCGTCAACCGTTTAAAATTAAATACAATGAAATGAACGATTTAATTGATCCTGTTCAGTTAAAAGTAAATCATGCTGCATACTTTTTCTGCATGCAACACTCGAAAATGAACCAAATGTTCGATTTGCTTTCAGCCAGTGCAACGCTTTTGAAAAGTACAATCTTTCAACACGGGGTTGAAAAGTTGCGTATAATTGTTTGTTGACATGAACTAACATTTCCCACCTGCTCAAATAGCACCACAAATCGAGGAATAGGTTGCTTTTGGTGTATAGTGCAAGTTCTTGCGTATAGTGAAGGCCGTTCACCTCGACGTTCGGTTCGTTTTTGCAAGCTCTGCACTGCTGAGGTCAACATTTTAATGACGAGCTCGCCTGAATGACGATAAGGATTGCAAGGGAGCATGCAAACTTTACGTTTCTCCTAATTTCTTATTGGTTTAAAACTACGAGTATTTATACTGGGTAATGGTATATGCTGATGGATGATTGCATTCATTAGGTTATGTCAATTGTGTGATAGGCAATGACCATTTATCAGCTGAAATGGTTGAAAAGTCACTCACTTGACAGCTCTTCATATTGGATAACCCTTCTTACACATAGAAATAAGACTTCTCCAGCTAGCTTCATAGCTGCAGTTTGTCAGCCATAAATTGACAAACTGGGCCATCGAAAAAGATGACAACGACTTGTAAGACCGTTTTAATATGCGTGAAATTTATCTAGTTTGCAAAACGAAATTGTTTTGATTAGTTTGATTAAATAAACATTCTCGTTAAAATAAACTTCATTTAATGCCTATATGAATGAACTTTGTTTACGACCAAACATTCTGAATATTGCTAACACTGTAGTTCTTTTATGAATGAGCTTTGTTTATGACGAAACATTGAATATTGCTTGATACAGCCAGTCTCATGTTTTCTTTTTTAAAGTTTTATACAGCCTCAATTCTATACCATCATCAGAACTGTAGTCGATCGGCAGTCGTAAACGTTGTTGTAAACTTACGAAATTACCTTCTACCAACTGGGTGATTTAAAGCTGCTGTTTGACAAGTTCCAGACTAGGCAAACTACTATGGCACGCCTATAAGCTAAAGCTTTAGACAAACATATATACAGTATAACGACACTGCATACAGTAGGATCGTCGCATAGTTATGCAACTTGATATAGCCTGCTGCAGATGAAATTCCTCTGTTGCCCAACTGCTAAATGTATTAGTCCCATGCATGATGTAATTAGACAAACACGGTTTACCTGTGACTAATGGTATTTAGTTTATTACCTGTTGACTTACAGTACCACACATTCAGTAAAGAACGATAGCCTCGTCAACCTTCCTGGTAAGGAAACAATCCAGCCCTGCCTTGATGCCATACAGTATGTTATGAGTTTACCGGTCATGGTTATTAGAATTGTCACTCTTGTTTATTTGTATTTACAATTTTCATTGATATTGAAATTGCATATAAAAGGAGGCAATTGAAAATATTTCTTCAACTGCAGTTAATAAGTTGAGGCAACTTGTCCAATTAGCTGATAAAAAGCATGATAAAATTGTGAAAATACTATCTTTGGTAACTATTGGTATTGGTGTCGTTTTCACCGAAAATAAGCTCATTTTGCTTGATTATTGCACTCTTAAATGAGAAATTATAGATTTTTGAATTGTCAGTTCTGAAGCGGGGTGCGATATTGTCGCTCGAATGTTGGTTTTGCACGTGGCAATGTCATAAATTGGTCTCTGCTTCACGTCATAAACAATCTTATTTGAAAATGTGTACTAGTAAAATTGTTAATTTCTGCCCCCCTCGAGGGATCTAAGTTCACTTAATTCAATTCTTGTAACCTGTCCATGCAACAATAGTCAAATCTAGAGCGATCTCTTGAGTGGGAGGGAGTGGATTTTTAGGTTACAAGATTGCGCCAATATGTTTTTCAAAAGTAACTTTACTTGTATGTCTCGCCAGCCATAATTTCTCTTGTAGGCCTGTAAGTATACCGGATTTGAATCAAGGTGATAAAATATTTCGGTTGGTAGTCATGGCAACCGCCCCACTTAAGTCTTTTTATACCAACCAGCCGACTCTTGAAAACCACGTGTCCAACTCCTAAGCTTCTTAAGCCTATTTAAACATTCGAACTTTACGGGGCCCACGTTGGAAACGTTTCATCAAATTTGCATTTAAATCACAGTCGACAACCGTGCATAAACTCGATAAAAATGTGAAATCCGGTGAGTGATGTAGAAGAAATAATCATTTTTTTATGAAATGGATTTTAACCGACTCGATGGGTATAGCAACAGCTGACGAAATGAAATTTCCTATCTTTTCTCCAGAATTAAAATTTGCAGAGTTCCAGATGGTTTCAGCATGCGTGAATAAACCGCTCAAGATAACAATGATTGAACAAAAGGCTCCCCTTTCAGGTCCTGCTTTTGGCATTAAGTTATTTGCGAGTCTAGGTGATAAAGGCGTGAAATTTATTCTGGTAGGGATTTTGGGGAATCGATTGAAGAAAATCCTCCTGTGTGGTTCAATCAGAAATTACCAGATCGGCTTCAGCAGCTTGTGTTGCTGTTGACTTTGAATTTGAAACAGTTGGCCTTTGGCGAAAAGAGCGGAAATGAATGCACACTGCTTGGGATAGTTTGAGCATGCATGCAAATTAACTACATGCATATTATTCAAGGAATTGTCCTTTCTTTGATTCAAATCTACAGATGCAATAGTACATACACGTAGCTTTGAGGTTTTTTCTTTAAAAAAACAATAGTTTGATAAAGCGTTAACAATGGAAGAAAGGACTTTCCTAATTAGTTTGCAACTTTGTACCCTGTGAGGGAACCTTACCTTGTGTTTGGTCACTTCGTCATGGTTGGAAACTCCCGGCTTGCAGGTGTCCTCAATCGTGCAAGATTGCATCGTCTCTTCAAGGACCATTCTGGTATACTGTCTGCGTTGTCAAAACTGATTAAAATGATTAAGTCACTCACACAACAGCCTTCGTGCTTTTTATAACTTGCATTATTTTTTATTCATGTTAAACAAAAATGTTCATTTTTTTACTCATGTCACTCATCCGCCATATGCAAATCATGACTTTACCATATGCATGCATGGACATTGAAAACAATGTCTGCGCATTTTTAGCATGATGGGTGGTCACTACCCATTTTTTGTTGTGGTTTTACTAAAGAATTCATTGTTTTTACTGGATATCTGTTAATGTGTATATGCCAAATAGTCGTATTTATGAAGATTAATTATGATAGAATGCGTGATAATTAGCAAGAATTTTGAGATGAACTACAGTATAGATTAAAGATGCTGGCCATTGCCATCAGTGAATCCAATCCCAGTTATGTGAACAAAAAGCAACTTTAGGCTATGTACCTGGAATATTCATAACGCAAATTCTTGGTGGACTATTAATACGCTCTAAAGTTAGTATTCGCACTTCGCAGTTAAATGCGCCTAACCTGATCAAGATCTTAGCTTTTCCCCAAAAATTAGACAATTTTCACCGCAATTACACAAATCATTTAACAATATAGGGTGTGTCATCGAGTACATATATACTGTACGTATCGATAGCCGATTTAAATAGTCAGACATTTGCCAAGAAAATCCCGTTTACAGTAGCGTCACCATCGCGCTTGCGCACTGTCAACAAAATGGCCGCCTTTTAGCGAATCCAACAACCGATACTTTGCTACTCGATGGCACACCCTAATGGACTAAAAGTGTTATGAACACTGCAGGTGTTTTTAACTCTTATTCGTGATTTTACAATAATTTAAAAATAATATGCATTTGAAAATCAGCTTGATTAATGCATTTTTATTTGTTGTGACAATAAACAGAAATTACGAACATGCTCCTTAAGTATAAATTAAATATGCTTCTCTCCATGCAGCACTTATGCTTATTGCCACGATACCTTGAGATTATTGGGACAATAAATTCGCTCACTTTATAACATTTGCCCGAATTGGCCTTGCCTCTTTTAACTCGCTTCTGAGAACGGTTTCCAACTGTCTGGGCTGTTCAACGGGTTTATTGCCTCGGGCTTAATAAACATTACAATGGTTTCTGCCTGTTTGTTCTCCAGGGGATATCCCCCCACACTCCCACTTCCCAACCGATATGCTTTTTGAATTTCTTTCTACCTGACTGACACTCACGACGGAAGGTGGTCACGTGGACCCAACAGGTGCGGTACATGGAAGCACATGGCAACGGCACTGGCTTGCGTGCACGGTGCAGGTCCTTGACCACCTTTCGCTCGCTATATACGATCGACGACGGGGAGGCAGTTTTTCATTTTGTTTCTCTGAAAGTATACGACGTTGCGGTGCTTTGCTGTTTGCGAGGTTCACGAAACTGGTTTTCACTTGGACTGCATTTCCCAAAACGTTTCGCTCTGTTCCATTAACTTTATTGGTTGGTTTTCAGCGTTGTACCTGAACAGGAAACCACTGTCATTACCAGCTTTATGGTATTTGTTTATGAAAGTAATGGTGGGAGAATTGATGGATAGCCTAGTTTCAGAAAGGGGGCTGTGTACAGGGTGCATGAGTACAATCACGAGTACATAGTGGTTGGGCCACAAATTGCTAGTGAAATTCAAACTCTAGTATTTGTACAATTTATTGCTTGCGCTGAAACAATTGTTTGATGGCCATAACAGGACTGATTTGCCATGGAACGATAAATGAAATGTTGAGGATCATTGAACGTTTTTATGGGCAATTGGATATTTAAATTACGGGAGCAAAGTTTGGACTGTTTCCAAAATCTTAAGTTCAATCTCTGTGAAAATTCACGTAAAACAATGTACATGTCGTTAGTACGCTGTAACAAGATGGCGCATGAAGATTGCTTTGGTCCCATCGGTAACCATCATCGCATTCTGTACAACTGCTAGAGTGCACATCAGAATTACCTTTGACGAAATTGCATCAAAATTGGGGTTTTGAAATTAAGGAATATATTTTCAATGAAGTTTGCAAGTATATATAATTATAAAGGTAAATCGCATATTTGCTTGAAAACTGTTTGTTTTCCAAGGCAATGGACCTTATGCAGATTTCGTCAGCATGCATATATCACGTGACATTTCATTCATTCCATTGACGAAATTACTCGGAGGCAGTTGATGATAGTTGTTGATACGATGAAAACATCACGTGATGCAGCCCCATACGTAACTGCATAATGTCCATTGGTGGCATATGCCCCAATCCACATGACGTAATCAATTGTCTTCCTACCTAGCTAACAGTTTTATTTCTACATAATCAAGTTTGATAGGCTATAATGTGGGCAGGTTTACATTATCCTGAGTCATTCTAGAAAGATACTGTATGTACATGTATACGGTAATGAAAATAAATTTAATGCAAATACACGTGTTAAATAAATGTTTGCAGGGTTTGACATTTTATTTTGAAATTAAATCCCCGAGCGTGGTTAAGTAAAGTTGTAAAAATTATAAAATACTATTATTTTGAATTAGCCACATTTACACCCTAATTCAAAATTTGAAAGTAAAAACTTCAAACGTTTATTCGTTTTTCTATAGAACTTTTCTTTGTTGCATGCATTTAATCAACCCGAACACAGAAAAGAAACCTTTAAACGTAACCCATAAATTGCCCTTTCGGGTCACGCTGGTCATCTGTTTGTAGTTGTTGTTCGTGGAAAGCAGCCAAGAAATAGGGGAAATCCCCTCATTTAATTAGGAAATTTTGTTTGTGACAGAAGGAAAACCGAACGTTATCTCATGTGAAATCGGAAAAAGTTCCAAAATACACGTACGGCACGTCACTGACATGGCGTATAAATTGGTCTAGTTCGGAATTTCGGTCATTCCTAGCTATCACTTGTCAAACTCCCAAATCTTGAAGTCCTTTTCGGATTCAATTCGCGCGGCACGTTTATTCAATTTGCGATAGGGGATTAAGTGAATGTAATTACGTAATGTTTCTCCGGGCGCATTCGCCTAGGGATAATTATCTTAAAGTGCGAATTTCGCCCATTTTAATGATGCGTGCTACATGGAGATGAAATCGATAATTAAGGAAAGCCAATGGCAGATGCCCCGCGCGTTGTTTGGTGTTGATCCGAGTAATTCCGAGACGAGACGTTTCATTGGATTTGGACATTAATTGAGTTTGGCGTGTGGGTGCCCAACGCAATTCATTAGCGCTCATTTCTAATTGATGTCAAATAACATGGAGGCATGGTTTATTTTAAGAAAAAAGAAATACGGTCATTTGGGGAATAGACCGGCTGGTTGTCATAATTTGCATATAGCGGCACCACTTGAGCATTTCCATTTATGCGCGATGTATAGAGAGCGCTTTTCCTGGTTCTATTCACAACTTTCACCATATGCAAAACTAATGACGTTGAGTTTGTTTTGCATTTAGCTCGACTTAGTTACTTTGACTAATTGGAGTGAGCGTCAATTGCGTGTTTTACAGGGTTAGTTTACCTGTGTCGCCCCGAGGACTAATGTTGTTTGGACACGTTACGTATACATGTACAGTTGGAATTCACTAAGGAGAACGTCCAAAAACTAATCTCGTTTTGAAGTGGTGAGTTTTGAGGGGATTTCTCAGTCCATCGTCTGGTGTGGATAATGTTTTGCTGACTACTGTATGTGCAATGCTTGTTTTAGTTTTAGGTTGATGTTTGGCGTATTTCTGATGAAGTTTGAAAATGATCCTGATGGTGTACAATCCATCAACGTGCTTACCGTAACAGTTTCTTTGTTACGAAAATCTGCCATAACGATACATGTATTCATTATTTTGCGAATAAATTCAAATTGGTGACATAACCAATTAAAATAATGTTAGTAAGCTTCATGATCTTGTACTGTATCTAATGGCCGCAATGTTTTTGCTAAATGTTATCGCACAGAATTGATTGGTTCACATTTATTCAACGTACCATGAACATGTCATACTCTGGTACCAACTGTCTGAAAATGAAGTTTGTATAAACTTGAGCGATGCTATGTTTCGCATAAAATTTAATGTAAATCCTCTAGCCATAGTTCTATTATATAGACAGTCCTGTTTGCATCTAACGTTTCTGGTCGGAATTGCTGTTTTTCAAAAACTGGGACTATACACGTGTTATGGCTTCGCAACTCTTTTAAGTCATCTGCGTGGAGCTTTGCATATTCTCGTCTTCGCATAACAAATTTATCTGAAAAATAACATTCACACTGAAATAAACGTTCTTATATGCATTTATTTGCATTACACGTGCTACACGCTGCGCATGTTTTCTTAACCGAGTTAAAATAGCCTGCGTAAACAAAACTTTAACCAAGTTAAAAAACACTGGCTGCGAAGGCTCTTCTTGTTACATTCTCCAGCATAAGTCGACTTTGTCATTGTTTGTTCCAAAACTTCTTCCTGCTGAATACATAATCACGAGAAAGGGATCAGGACGCAGTATGAACATGTGGATAACGTGCCTTGTCGGTGTAAAAAATGCACGAGTTTGACCTACAAATAAACACGGGCATTCCCGCACCACCTTTGGCGTTTCTCCTTTGTGCACGTTGGAGCATGCTTCCGCCATGGCACCGCTCCTTTATAAGTTTTCGGTGATGACATCACTGCTGTAGCAGAACGCAGAGTGCCTGCCAGAGATTCTCCTTGTTGACCTCTTGACAGTGCTCTGATTCCTCGAGGGTCGTTAGGAGGGTGATTCACGCCAGAGCCTCCTTTTAATTTGACACCTCAAAACGTTTTATTGTCTTTTGTTTCCTTCGGGGGAGGGGACAAGTCTTTACCCTTGCGGAGGCTTGTGTAACTAAATGCTTTTATAGCCCCAATTTCGAAACTACTTTTGTTTTCGTGTGGGTGTGCCATTTGCATACGCGATACCGGTCGAACAGGTATCCAGCGAGCGTTTGAACTGGCCAATCCCATTCCTTTTCAGAGAATTTTTGTAAGCGCTTTCCTCTGGCATTTGAATGACACGAGAGCACATAAAGGGTGCAGGTAGAGTGAACAACCGAAAAATGTAAGTGCAAGTGCTAAGAAGCGAAATAGTGCTTGAGTTTTTATAAACGCAATGCTTTTGTGACGCACTTGACAAAATCAACTAAAGATCCTTCAGCTAAAAATCAACTTAGTCTGGAAGACCTATTTGTACGTGTGAATTATTTCCATGCTATATTGTTGCAAGATGTTTTCAGAAACAATGACTTTCCATGAAATTATCTTCAAGTGCATATGCGAGATGGTTGCTGTCCAAAAATTACCTACAGTATATTATTGCTATTAGGTTATCGAGCAAGCTAAATTTGCTGGACAAATAAATGTGAATATGTGATGTTGGGAAAATGCATGATTATGCATCTAGACAGCTAATGCCCTCCAAACCCATCACAGCTTCTGCGATTCGTGAAAATATCATGATCTTTCGCGGCTAGGTGCGAATGATGTTTATAATCATTTGTCAAAATTGAGATCATATACCTTTAGGAGAATTTATTTATCATTAGAACGATGCGATATTCTAATCTTAAAACTGACAGTTAACGTGTTGACGTCAGTTGCGCTTATCATCTACTGTAAGTTGTTGGTGGGCTGAGAAAGAATGTTTACAGAATGACGCATTTTCAGTTTAATGGTAGATTTATTTACCTTTGATATGCGTGGGTTATCGCGCGGACACGAAATTCTTAAGTCGCAAACCGAAATTCTGACATATTAATCTTCCAATTTATGCTATAGTCTAATCTACTGTATCCGCCCTATGTTAAGAATTGACACGCCAAGTGACGATATGATAACATGAAAAATTCCTCGAAAGTCACAAAACTACAGATGTTGTAAAAATGCAATGATCTATGTTTAGATTGAATCGGCATTATTCTGAAAGGTTGTTTATCAACCAATTGGATTGATCACAATCTAGCTGACTTATCTCGTGAATGGGTGGAATGACTGGAATATTTCGGAGAAAAAGGATAGATGATAATGCATTTCTTTGATATACATGTACCGATATTGTAAAAAAAGTTACATACCACAACTGAAACGTGCAAATAAAAACGTATATACCGTCGGTTATCAGCATGTTGCAAAAAAATTCCGATAACTTTACCATTCTTGGTAAATGCTTGAATATCTTTACCAGTCTCTTGAGCAAACGTCTATCTTATCAACCCTAGCAGTTGTTTGAAGCTTCAACGTATAAAACAGTTCTTCCAGTCAAATGAGTTGAAAATTACGTAATATTTTACTTCGTACATGTATTACAACGAAACATGATATTCTTTGACTGATTAGTAAGCAATGTTAAACGTGGCGAAGCGTAATCTCAGTGTTGGGTTGGCAACTTGCTCCAAATTTCCTCGTTGGTGAGGCGGATCTTGACTCGTCAAAAGCTCTTTTTTCACAGAATAAGCCACATATTTTTGAAATTAAGTGGGCAACCCCCGACTCTTTATCTTAATTCTGGCAGAGGCATGAGGAATTCTGAAGCTTTCAGATTTCTCTTTTGAAGCGGCTACTCTTGTTTCCTCCGCAACAACATGGGGGTTTTATGACATGAACCATTGGGCCACATGCGACTGAGGGGATTACTGAATAGACTCTTTGTTGAAGGCCTGTCCCCCTCCTTCATCTTAGTGTCATCATAAAGTCGTGATTAGCCAGTGAAGGCACGCGTGGAATGCCGGAATCCAGGCTTAAAAGGTTCTTGGGCACTGAAAGTGAAAATGTGCTACTTTTGGTCCCAGAAAGATAGCCAAAACCACCTGTTGAAACTTGAAAACCTCTCCAGTCTTGGAATCTCGGCTCCAGTTATATGAGCTGTGACGAAACCTCGTTCCCGATCGAGAGGATGAAATAACCAGTGTCAATGACACCGTGATTGACCATGAAATGGTGCTGTTTTTCATCAGAGACGAAATAAACTGGACACGTTGTTTGCTTTGTTCTCGTTGAACTGGTTGGTGATGGACCATTCCAAAAAAAAGTCGTGCCGCAAGGACTATGCCAGGTTTCATTTCGGAGAAAATGTTGTCAAAAAGTCAAGCCGAAAGTAAACAGATTCCAGACTTGTTTCCCAGAAGAAGAAAAAAATTACCAATGTACTCCGGAAGTCCAGGAATCTCTGCCCTAAAGAACTTGTCTGGGAGAATGAATCATCAGAATGTTACTATGACAAAATTCCAGCAGCATTGTGATGGCAGAGGATTAAAAAAATGCTAGTTATAATTAAGTGCTCGTTATTTTTTTTTAAATTTTTCAACTTGACTTTCAGCTCCGTTTAACAAGTTACCGGCATTTGACTTAAGTAGGGTGAAATTTTTTTTAAAGAACGTTGGCCACTTGTCAGGCTAATTACTTCATTTGCTGCCTGTCGAGTTGTCTGCCGGACGCTCATTAAGCTAAGTTTGTTGTACAGTTCAGATTTGATTAGATTTAGTTGAAGCCGTTGAGGAATTTTTTGCTCATCTGCCAACTGTGCTGTCACCAGATCCGTTTTCATTTGTTCCCCATCGAACAGGGAAAAACTTTGTCGATATGCCATCGATTTCAGGGAAAGTGAGGGTTAGTCCAAATTTTAAATTCTGATTTTGATGGATGTGTGCTGACAAAGCGAAACTTGTCATACTTTTCTGAAAATATGAGCCTGTATTACTGGACACAGAAACTGTAACGTGAAGCCTGCTACGACCACATTGGCAGCTGGCCTTAGCAGCCATTGGTCGAGCGAATAATGGACTTTCTGTATGGAAAAATGGCCTCTTTTATGGTAGCAGATGCTGGTTCGTTCGGAGGGCCATGTTTTTAAGCCCTGTCCACTTGGCTATATTTATGGTCATCTTAAATGGAGGCGATGGACATTAAACGATTCTAATTGAAACGCATAAAAGGGTTAATTATCTGGCAATGGACTTTTATTAATCCAGTGTGAGGATGTTGTCCCAATTGCAGGGCGGATTATTTTGGTGGCAGATGTCACCCCGTCCCTTTCGAGCTATTAACTTGAATTATTGTCCAGAGACCCGGTGGTCACTTTATTAACATTTCTGAAATGGCTCTTTTAAATTTTTCAGATATAGACCTTTCTGTCATACGGTTTTTGACAAAAGAAACTGTAGCCAATTTTTGGGCTTTCCCCCCAAAATCGTAGTTTATTAAAATGGTCACGCTACGGAGGGGGATCAATATTGCATGCACACACCGAGGGCTTTGAACTACAGTAGAAAGCTTGGGCATTCTTTATAAATTTATTGATTTCGACGCGCGACGTATAGAATTAGTTTTGACCTAATATCGCTCAACTTTTATTTATGCTAAAACCGATATAGGTTTTCAGTGTTATGAATGTCAAAAACAATTAACTCTTATATCACGGTTGCCTGTCATGGGATTAACATTTATGCCTGCAGAAATACCATGGCAACATGGCTTCGGAATTGAAATTTTGGGAAACTATTGAAATTAAAAGTGAAGTTACATGTAACATCGGACTTGTTTTCGTTTTGCATGCGGCATTACAGTAATTAAGTTTTGAATACTGTTGCCTTAATTTGTTTGCTTTGGTTTAGCAAATTTGGTTTTACAATTTTTACATGCACTCAAGCCGATTCAAGCGGATTCAAGCTCAAGCGGATTGTTATTGAATTTTAATCAAAGGGAATAAACTTTGAATAACATCCACACATGGTTTTGTTAAGAAATACGTAATGTACTGTACATTGGAAAATTGTATATACTGTATATATATATATATACTGAAGTCGAACGTAAACATCCACTTATTCGAGGGCTGGTCCAAAAATGAATGAAGTAGCTTTTAATTTCCATAAATAATTCAGCAAAAACTCGCTAAATAAAACGCCCATCTGCGAGAAACCACCCAGTTTTGGATGCCTTATTCGTACTTACAACCTATCATTAATTCGTTGATTGCTTTGACCTTTGGAGAGATAATTAATGTTTTAATGGGGTAGTGCACTATAGGTTTGATGAGGGAAAACGTCAACCGAATTATAAACACATTTGATTACGTATGGTGTAATTTTATTGTTTGTAACTGAAAATGTCACGTACAGTTGACAAGGATCGTAGTTTTTCTTTCTGAAACTAAATGCTTAATATATATATATACGAAATAAAAGCATATTCATGCACGCAACTTGATAGGACACAGCCTTTGAGTTTTAAGTCGAGGTTTCTAAATTTAATCTTACCGGATGTGTGATTCAAGTGTAGTTTTAATTGACGCGCCATGTTGGGGATTATTGCCGAGAACATACATGTGAGTCACATCATTTGATCCCTATCACCTGTACACTATGCATACGTGCGTTGATTCATACAAGTAATTTATGTAATAAATAATGAATGAGAGGGTAAGGGAGGTCGACGTAAGGACAGGATTGGGACACAGTTCTGCTTTGATTTGGTAGGCTTACTTGTTGCTACTTACTTGAACAATCTACACTCACTTTCCTATGTTCGTGGCTCTGCATAAACTTCGAAAATTATATACCGACTAAAGTATTCTTGTATGCGCGGATTCATAATCCTATCTTAACTATGTAAACTTTGAGGTTTTCTTTTCCTAAATTAAATTACATCTCCCTTTGTATAGATCTACTGTATTAATCTGTTATTAATGATATGTGTATACACTATACCTGGTGCCACATGCGTAAGAATAAAATTTATTTATGAAAACGTGGACTGATATTACTTTATAAAAGATTATTTTCCAAAAGGTACCAATTTTTTTTAATGTATAAAATGCATGCTCCATGACAATGATTTGAAACACCTCAAGACAAAGAATTAGAAATGTCATGACATCGAAATGACTTCCTAGAATAAGCTATCTTATTTACATGTACAGTATCTATTATTTTACTATTTAATAAATGTATTTTTTCAGATAAATACGGCCTTCAGTTTGGAGAGCTATGGCCAGTTCAGCCATGTACATATTAAATGTTCCAACATCTTTACATCAGATCATATCTTGTACTTCTATGAAGTCAGGTTGCCAACAACCAAATTGTTGAATTGTAAAAGGGTTCCCCCAAACCTAGAAAAGTCATGGAAGAATGAATTATTTTGAATGTTGTCACAATCCAAAATGAATGTTTCTACGTGGTTAGATAAGGGCCCATTTGCGAACTTTTTAAAATTATCACAGCACAAATTTGAAAAGTTGTCAACAATTTCAGAGGCCAAATTTGCTAAATTTTCAACAATGCCATAGGCCAAATTTGCTAAATTTTCAACAATGCCATAGGCCAAATTTGCTAATTTTCAACAGTTGCCGAAGACAAACTTGCAAAATTGTCACAATCACCGAAGACAAACTTGCGAAAATTTCCACGTTTTCAGAGCACAAATTTGCGATACTTTTCACATTTCCAAACACAAATTTGCAAAATTTCCAATTGTTTTCAATGCCACATGACAATATTGTCGTTGTTCAGGGAAAATTCAAATCTGTTTAAAAACTTGGAAAAGTCAGTGAAGATGAATTTATCGAGTAATATTTTTGTTTTAAATTGAAACTTACGAAGAAATTTATCAAATGTCATAAGTGACCGTAAGGTATATGTAAAAGACCGGTTCGGCGCGCCGTATATGAAAACTTGTCGAAAAATCGGAAGTTTCTTTCGACAGTTGGTCAGGAAATTAACACGTTTCCATGATATGCTGATTTTGGATGTGCACCTGATGCAACTTTTCGTTTGAGTGGCCACAGGCACCCGTGTAATCACTCGCATTACAGGCTGGCTGGAAGCCATCCATGGCGTTACTTAAAATGCCACTTATCCTTTCTCCTTCGCCAGAAATTCGCTGCAAAGCCTGTAATCTCGAACAGGAATCCCCTCTCAAATGCATCTCTGATGAATTAGCGCCACTTTCGCAGGGCCCCTCTCCTGCGAAAAAAAAAAGTTTTTTACCGTTTATAAACAAAAAGCTAATTTTTGGTGCCCGCAGACGCAATTAAAAAGCACCCTCTTCTTGGAGGCTAGCCCGGTTTTTAGGCAGCCTGTAGCCACCAGGGCACAGCTCACCTGGCTCTCCCCCCCTTGGGGCAACTTTGGACTAAAGCTAGGTTGCCCTCGGCGGAACACTAGCAAGGGCTAGAGGTCAAACTTCGGAAGGGAGACTTCATTCCCCCCCATTTACTACTACTGTACCTGCTCGCTTGACTGCCAGGTAGCTCGCCAGTGTGGCTCCTCGAGAGCACCGCTTAACCGAACGCAGCACCCGGCGCGTGTAATTAAGCCCTTCTTCGCACTACCTCCTTTCTGGGAGATCGAACTGAGGTGGATTGTTGATCGACTTTGTGGCTACCTGCTTTTTCTATTTTTAGAACGGGAATGTCGGTTGCGTAACGTAAGCAACGCTTTGGAAATGCATGTTGGCATGCTTGAGGTTGTCTGCTGCACTTTGTCCATCCTATAGTTGTTTACCGTAGCCCGCAAAGGATTGATCTCTTTACGAGTATATACTGTACAGGTGTATATAATCGGGATTATGCGTCTGAAGTTATGTTCGTATTTAGCGGGATAAAAGCCTTTAAGCCTGTCTTATCGAAGTTGGAGCTTAAATCTTGAATGATCTTGGGATTTGTAGGACTGCGTCTATCTTTGCACATGATGACTATAGTTCTATAGTCCATGTTGCCAAGACAGGCGATTTATTTTTATAAATAACGCAGATCACATCCCTGAATAATTATGTCTGTCAGTTTCGTTACTTTTAATAGAAGTCCATTTGTTTAGGAAACTGTTATTGCGGAAATGATCCTTCTTTCGCAAGATTGGAGATTTTTTCCCCCTCAATACATGTAGATAAGAAAATATTGTATAACATCGTGTAATCAAATCATTTCTGATGTAATTGCACCAGTTTCCGGTCACACTTCTGATTTTTAGGCAAGACAGCTAGAAACGCGAAGTCACGTGTGTAAAAAGAATGCTTTTTTAAAAAACATGGTTAACATTGAATCAAAGTTGTTTTTATAAAATTTGCGTGTAACTTCGTCTGCTAAAGTGCAATTCGCAAAGTTCTGTCTTGAGTACCCCTAGTTTCACCTGTCTTACGCTTGAAAATCGACGTAGTTGTATAGCATGCGCTATACCTATAATCAAACCCCGTTATGACGAAGTCGCTTAATACAGAATACAAAATAAATGATCAATAATTTTGAATTTATTTATAAAAAAATGAGATTGTTTTTAATTAAAATAAGTTGAGAAAAATTGTGTATAACGTAAGAAAGGGGGGGGGGGGGAGAGAAATAAAAAAAAAAATTCCAAACCCCGTCCTAGTTTGGGTATAACGTTAATTCAAGTCGAACTTGAATAATTACAAAATTTCGCTTACGACGAACTAGTTTTAGTTACTAAAATATTAATAGGATCTATAAAATAAACCCTAAAAGTACAGTACATCTTGATTTTTAACTTTCATATCTTATTGTTGAAATGATGTTTTTTCTGCCATCTTATAATTCGAACTAAGATTTAAACCAGTTTAAACGAACAAAATTTACCCCACTTAGGGTTCGTCTTAACGAGGTTCGACTGTATCATTTTTTTTAAAATTTGGGTTAAATTCTGCACACATATACCCGAATATGTGATGATCTCGTTTCGTAAGAATACCGAAAATTCCCGTGTAGTTTCTTCGTACGGTAGTAATTTATTTGCTATCACTATGCAAAACATTCATGATCCTAAACTTAATTTCACACTTCAAGACAGAAATTTCTGACAATGAAGATGTTCAAAAAATAATTGAATACAAGCTAAACCTAGGGAACGATGATTTTAGGGAGAGACGTTTAAACGTTTATTCTGAACCGTAACGAGTGTTGCCACGCACAACTAACCCGACAATAAATACTAGAGTTGTGTGACACGAATTTGCCGGATTAGGGGGTAAGCCCACGTGTTTCTGGGTGGAAAAATAATTAGTTAACCCTTATCGAGAGCTTTGTTTATTCTCGTGGCAACGTTGTCGTCCAATGCGAGCGCGCTGATGCGTACTTCCGTTTTTTGTCATCATCATGATGTGAAAACCTAGGCTACGTTTCGAGTACGAGTACTTGAGCAATTTAATTAATGCGTCCCGGGCTCTGCAATCAGTTTGAAATAATGTACCTGTTTTTGCTCGTTTTGAAAAGTCAAAACAAACGTTTTTGGAAGGGGAACGTGCTCGAATTAAAAATTAGGCAACCTGTAGGGGGTTGCTTTGGCCGTCTCCTATCGCGATGCTGTTTGGGAGCGTTGAACCAAGTCGAAATTAAATTTTCTTCAAATTATTCTACCTGCCTTCGTTTGTTGTCCAATCAGATGGTGGACCAACCGTATAACTTTTTAATTTCGGATAAACGAGGTCCTCCGAACCTAGTTTCTGGCTTGGGCCTGTCTGTTCTGGTTGGCTGGCTCCACACCGAGGGATTAGGGCTCATCAAGGGTTTTATCTCTGCTTAGGGGTCATGGCTAGGGTTGACTGATTTTCAGCAAAGATGGCGAGAGGATAAGGGGTGCATGGAAATGGGGGAATTGCAAATTAAGGACCAGGGGGAAGAGGGACGACCAACAGTCTCAATGGGAAAGACTGAAGAACCAAAGGCTGAAAGTGTGACCAAATATCCTTCGGTCTGGATGTTGCTTGCCTGCAGTTGATATATTTGCTCAGGTGGCGCAGATTTAAAAATAGTGACCATTGTTACATGGGATTTGGCCCGATGATTGGGAACGTATCACTGGGTCGAGAGCCAGGACAAATTCCCTTTCAGTGCAATGTTGACACTGGCGAGTTTGGGCTTTATGATACCATAGTTTGATGACTGTTCGGGCCTTTCGAAACCAGTGCTGTAATGGGGAGATCAACAAGTAACAAAGTTTTAATGGTTTTGCATTAACTATCGTGACAGTGATCTACTTTCGAAGGTTGGATCAATTGGCTGCCCTAGGTTTATTTATGAACAACTACCTTGTACATGTACAGTAGGTAAACCCTGTTATCATATAGAAGCTAATTGTCGTTTTTAAATGTCACAAGGTAAATCCTGTTATTAATTTGCTTTAAAAATCAACATGTGCCATTTGCAAATCTGATAAGTCAATTTGGGTTCGGAAAGTTTAAATTTTCCTATTGCAAACTGGATTGAAAATGACGTCCAATCGTTGCCAAACATGCTCAGAAATGTGAATCCACACAGCTGACGATCACCTGCAGCGAATATTTTGATGTGATTAATGATTTTTGGAATATAGGCCTAGTAATCGGTCTACATTGCGTACTTGTACTTGCCATTTACAGTTTATGCGTAAATTGGCCGAAATAACGTAGTTTTTGCTAGGTCTGTTTGTACAAATAGGTTTTGTATTGTCCGGGACAACATTTATACCAATTATTCGAGTATTCCTTGTATTAGAAGTATTCAGTATTTTCAAGATGCATGATAAATTGAAGCCGAGTTTTATAAATTTTCTTTAATTTTGGTAAATTTAATTGTAAGTAGCCTACCTAACATTAGAGATGAAACTGATTTTGATGTAAATGCATGCTAAAATACTTTTCAAAACTTTCTGCGTGAATATGTTAAGCATGCAATGTAACGGGGAAAAAAAGTGCATTTCGTTCTAGTTTCTTACATAATAAGGCATAAGTGATAACATTACAATGTAGTGATTGTTTGTTCTCGCAACTCGCGGCTTTCCTTCAGCTTTAAGCAAAAACTACCAAAGGAGCAATAATTACTGTACATGTATGTTTGACGTGGTTGTTAAAACTATCGTGTCAGCATAATCCGGCATTTACATGTATACATGTAAATGGATTATGCAATTGTATACAATTGGTGTGTCACTCGTCCAATGGAATTTAAGGGCTCTAATTTCATGACCCTGACGGGTGTGATCCCTGGAAATTAGTCAACTGTATTTTGTTTATTTGAAACATTGCACGTTTGGTGTCATTGCAAACTTATGCCTTAGCTGTTCTTAAACGGAAATGTGATATAGTCGTACGTATAAACAGTCGTACACGTTCAAGAGATCGTGTATCATGAAAGACCCTCATGTCAGACCAATTTGTCTAAATATTTGGTTTGGCAAGTTCATGTTGTAGGCAAGTGAGATAAACATGGGAACGTTTGTTGAATCCCTTAGTCCACATCAGTTACGAGTGCGTTGCCTATAAATTTGGTCAACTAATTCAAAACACCCGTGTGCGAAGTCTTTATTGTTTTTTCTGTAACTTTAAAAAAACTGCTGGAGCCCTGTTCTGGAAGTTTTTATCTGAAGGTATTGTGCCGTAAAAAAATTCTTTTTTGACGTAAAATAATTTCTCTTCTGAAAGATCTTTTCTTCCAGAAAAAAGCTTTTCATAAGAAAACCTCTTTGAAGGGACATTTAGCAGAATTCTATTCTTGTCTCCGATTTCTTTCCTTTTTTTGTACATCGAACTTAATTTCATTGTGCTGGGGCTGTTACACCGTGGGAAAGCTGGCAATATCTGCATCGCATTTATATGCAACGCTCTTTAGATGTGTGCAAGTTGCGTGATAATTCTTAGCATGAACGTTTTTTTGGTGGAAAAAGATGGCGCTGGAAGGTTACGGTCAGCAATTTTGTTGTTTCCTGTATGTCGGCAAATTATGAGGGTATGTGGGCCTACATATAAGTACCACAAATTCAGTTTTTTTTCCTTGCACTCTTCCATCCGTTTTTCCCCTGAATTCTACGAAGTATGAGAACGCGAGGGTTTCAGACTGTTTCGTAATATTTATGGAGAGAAAAAAATCACAACTGGTAATTTCAATTAATTTATTGCAATACACATGTACTCGTGATTGTATTCTAGAATTGTATATGGCGTTGATCTTTTTTCCCCCAAATATTGTGATCAGTGCAGCAGATGTGCAAAAAAGTCATCACTAGATCTTCAATTTGCTGCACTAAAGACAACTATTCGTTAACATACATGTACAATTAATAAAACTATAAATTCTATTCAGCCTTCGTTGTAAATTTGTATGCCCAATTAAAGGTGTAACTATGGCGTGGTGAAATAGCGTGCTTAATAACTTATTTATCATTGTTACGTACTATATACGTAATTGTAGTTTGTTTGTTTGTAAAAGGTCTTCCCTATGATTGGTCAGATTTGCATTTGCAATTCACGATAAGGAAAATTGCCGTTTTATTTTAGTGCTTTTTTCTTGAGGCAGGATGCAGACAGGTTTAATTAACTTTAATTGATATCATTGTCTCGTGAATGATACACATGCATTTGGTTTTAATGAAAGTAAATTTCTGCTCTTGACCTGGCTCTCCACACCTTTTCCACAGATTTTAAGATGGCACGCGTTATTTATTCAGGGTAATTGACACTTGGCAGAGATTGTCTTTAAACAGCCCCCTTGCTTATTTATAAGCATGACAAAGTACCACAAGAGGTGCACTATTGGTCATTGCATGTAAAACAAGCAAGAATAATTACTGATCTTATGAAGAAAAGCAGTGGCTTTATTTGGTCTGAAGTTTTGCTAATTTCCAAAAAAATGTTCCACTTAATTGTTACTATGTGCGTTTCTTCAAGTTTTCTCTCTTTTACAACCCTCCGACTTTCTTGTCCATCACCATTTTGAAACTCGCAATGACACGCATTAGCGAACTAACGTTAATTTTCAGTAAAGTATCCTGTTTGTGTGCCTCCATTGTGGGCCCATAAGGGGGCTTTGTGATTTGCCTCAGTTTCACTTCCACGCTTTGCCAAATTGGCTTAAATTTGTCATTCCTATCGTTTGTGGTTGTGATCCTTCTGGGGGGACTGGAGAGATTTTAAAAAGCTCCTTTTGTTCTATGCCCACGATAAGTGAACAAAACACACGTGTTGTCCGTGCCCCTGTGCCCTTTGTCCGGGCTAGCGGTGAGCTTCATCGCCTTTTCTGTTTCTCGACAAACACACCCCCAATTCGCCATTTTTGCATTTTCATGTGATCATTAATCGATGTAGTCGTTAAGGACGTGATTCATATGCAGGAGGTTGATGGGCTTCCTTGTCCGGATTGACAAGCTCAACTACCGAGCAGATTTGTAATAATCGGGCTACTTTATTTCGCTTTTGAAATGACCATCAATAATTGAATTGATTTCGATCCCCCAAGCAGGGCGCCTATTGACCAGAATGTACGCCTGGTCCGAGCCCTACTTATCTGGCAACTAATCTATCAAATTTCGGATTAAGTTGACCGGGCATTGTTTGGAATCAACTGCTGGAAAAAAAATGCAGTGTATCGACTCAGTAAAAAGTTTGTGTACGCATGTTTGGACACTCTGTGATGCACATTTATGATGAGACTAGCGGTCCCGGCCACGCGTTGCGGTGGCTGAATTCCTTTCCCGACGAATTCCTGCCCTGATGAAGGCCTAAACA
>JAQGAO010001153.1:0-26316 GCA_034697705.1 Ommatoiulus sabulosus
AAATTTTCCACGTTTTCCCGAGTTCAAATTTGCAAAATTTTCTACGTTTTCCCCGAATTCAAATTTTCAAAATTGTCAACGTTTTCCCGAGGTCAAATTTGCAAAATTTCCCACGTTTTAACAAGTTCAAATTTGTATTGGATTGTCATGGAAAAATCCAAAAATGTCCTGGAAAGTCAGGGAATTTCATTCTCAAAAAAATGTGGGAACCCTGTAAGGGGTCCGTCAGATTGTTTAAATATTGCAAGGGGTCCATGATGATGAAAAGGTTAAGAAACCCTGCTCTAGGTAACGGAAATATTTTCTCGTATTGCTAAACTTCCTTCGATCTTTAAAGCGAATCGTAAAGGAAACGGGAAACTTAGGAGAACTGTTATTCTGTTGCCATGAACGAACGATAAGGAACTTTCAGCGACATTCAGGGATATTTTGGAGCAAGGTGAAAGGAAAAGGCAACAGAAATAGAATGGTCCTCTACATTATGCATTGTATACATTATATACACTATATACTTGCGTCAAGTTGCGTGTGTATACATGTACAGGTATATATATATATATATATATATATATAGTATATCAGATATCTCAAATATAGTCGAAATTGGACAACTCTTGAGCCCATGTCCCCTCAAAAAGGACCAAAACGGTAATGCTACTTTGATTGTTCCACTTTGCCCTAATGGTACTTTCGTTCAGTTTCCATGACAATAAACTTTTCTTGAAAAAATGAAAGCCTGGATAAATGTATATTGTGCTACGAAAAGGAAATAGCCAAAACCTCTGCCCTTCAGGGAATTTTTTCATATGTGACACAGTTTCCGCATTTTTCTACTGCATTGATTTGTCGTTTATAGTTCATGAAGTTCTTCTAAAAGTACGGTATTAAGTTTCGGATATCCCAGAAATTCCACGAATGACGTTTTCATCAGAATTTCAATTGTCTTCATCAGAAGTTCTGATGATGACATTCAATAAAATTCTGACGATGTCGTGATTCAGTAACATTCTGCTTATGACGTAATTCATTAAGATTTTGATAACGACGTTATTCATTAAAATTCTGATGATGACGCCATTCATTAAAATTCTGATGATCACGTTATTCAGTAAGATTCTGATGATGACGTTATTCATTAAGTTTCGGATGAATGACGTAATTCATTAAACATTTTGACAATGTCGTCATTTATTACAATTCTGATAAATGATGGCGGAATTTATTGCAAAATCTTAGAATGACATCAGTCATTATAATTTAGTATGGTGACGTCATTTATGAAAATTTTTGCGATGACGTTATTAATTAAATTTCTGTGGTATGACGTCATCCAACATAATTTTAATAAATGATGTCTTTCATCAGAATTTTAATGAATGACCTCATTCAGTAAAATTATAATGAATAATATTACAAAATCTTATGATAACATCAGCCAATAAAATTTCTGATAGTGACGTCATTTATTAAAATTCTGGAGATGACGTTATTCATTAAAATTCTGTTGAATGACGTCATTCATTAAGATTCTGTTGAATGACGTCATTCATTAAGATTCTGTTATATGATGTCATTCATTAAGATTATGATGAAAAACGCCATTAATTAAAATTCTGATGATGGCGTCACTCTTTGCGGGCGCTTTTTGGCTCTTGTTGCCTGTGCGCCCTTAAACTCCTAATCCAAATCCAATTCATTATAAAATTCTGATAATGACGACATGAATTATACTATGCCATCCTATACGTGGTTCCACATTAAAAAAATACAGGATAACACAGATATACAGTATGTTCCTGTGTCTCTTTTCTTTACTCGTATGTTTAACAACTTTTAAAAAGAATATTGTTTATATAAATGAAATAATCAAATATAAAAGATAACATTCTGATTAAATATGCAATTACAACCGAGTTTTCCCTTTTATGATGCAATAATAAAATGATCTATCATCTTGAAAATGTATTTTGTCAAAAACAAATTTAAGTGTAACATGATTGCATGCTTCTATAGAATTCGAAAAGATATGCAATTTGATTTTTGCAGGGAAAAATTAAAAACCAAATGGGAAAAATATAAAATGGATGAATTTAGAATGCCTGGAACTCTAAACTCTGGTCCTTTTCTTTCAAATGGAACCGATAGAAAAACGTTATTCCTGTTGTTATTATATTAAATGATGCTGTACAACATTTCTCCAATTTTGGGAGTAAGTTTTGTGAATGTTAAGTACTGTACTGTATGCTGTACAATTAAATGACGCGATGGAATACATGTGCTGTAATTCAATTCAATTCAATTCTTTACCCTGCAGTCAGTACACAGTACCATTTGGCAGGGGGGATCATTATACAAATTAAGTCAGACTAAGCAGTCTGGTCATGATGGACCCCAACATCATAATTTAGATAATTTTCCCGTACTTACCGGGTCTTTAAGACGAGGATGGGATGGGATGGGAAGACTGTCATGGCCGATTTAATTTAGGAACTATCTCAGCATTCGCCTGGAGGAATTGTGGGAAACCATGAAAAACCACAGTCGAGGATGGCCGACCCGGGAATCGAACCTGGGTCTACCGAATGCAAGACGACGATGCTTATTCTTTATTAGTCAGGGATAAATGCTGTACCCTTCACTTGTTCTCAAACGATACTGAATACAAATTTGAAAGAAACCCTACATGTTTTAGAAATTCCGATTCAAGTTGGTACTAGTCATGAACTTGTTTCAGGACATAATAACACGAATATAATTGACTCCAGAATTTGTCATTTTAAGCTCTAGTATTTGCTTAGTTATTTTTTCACATGTGTAGAATATTCCAAATGGCGTTATTCCATTTTCTTTCCCATTTTATAATCATTTGGATTTGATGAATGGACAAAGCAAGGGGCATGCAATTCCACTATCTAATAAATATATGTATCCCCACAAAATTTAATCCATTGAGAATCTACTGGTTATTTAGTGCAATTTGCCATTAAAATGCATTGTGTATGTGGCATGCCAACTGTCGAATCTGAGGACATGTATATAGATTATTTAGTGTTTTTTTAAATTCTTCCATTGATGACATGCATTTTTGATGGTATTATGAAAAACCTAAACTGGTTATTCTAGCATGATGTATCAACTGTCCTTTCAATGGAACAGCGGGTCTGTGTTTAGGTTAGACCAAACAAAAACCATTAACAAACTACATTATTCTTGGGACATATGCCAGTGGCATTGTGCCAAATAATATTTGTATGAATTTTTTTATATTGTGCTAACGTGTAACTAGATTTCTAGAGATCCAATATAGGCCTACACGTAGTTTTCCCTTAATTTGATACGTGTGGCTTTTCGTAGTTTTCCTGGTCTGGTTTTCTGTGGATATTACTAATGGATACGTTTCACTAAAATATTTGCTTGATCGATATTTGTCAACTTGGAACAATATGCCGTTAATTTCCTATATAATTGGGGTATGCAAACATCTGTTAGATATTTGAACTGTTTTACCACGAATGTTGTTGCTTTGTGAGAATATTGGCATTTGCCAATAAATGTAAAAGTGGTTTCTTGGCAATTTTACTAAAAATAATTGAGAATCCTATTACCTAAATGTTCAAATTTACAGAAACTCTGCTAATAAGATTTCTATTTATTTCTAGTCAAACGGTGGTAATAACGCTTGTATGGCACCTCAAGTCGCCAGCGAACTATCTTACAATGATGTGGCCGCTCGGTTAGAAGTAGACATTAACAGAGGGCTTTCATGGGAAGAAGCTGATCGTAGAAAAGGAGCATACGGCCTGAATGAATTTGAAGTGAAACAAGAGGATCCATTATGGAAGAAATATTTCGAACAGGTGAGTTTTGATATTTATTTACGGTTCTGTCTGCAATGTTGAATTCTACTATTGGTGAATTCGTGGTATGTAGATACCACCTCAAGTATGTGAATTTTGATTTTAATTTTCTCTTCACTATTTTTATTATCAGTTTCGAAATCCATTGATTTTACTCTTGTTGGGCTCCGCTCTAATAAGCATTTGCATGAAGCAAATAGACGATGCACTCAGTATTACTGTGGCAAGTATATTACAAACTGTATATTTTTTCCAGATTTCTTGAATATTTTAAAGAGGATTAATTTTTTAATGTTTCTATACAGGCGATAATAATTGTTGTTACGGTAGCTTTTGTTCAGGAGTATAGATCGGAGAAATCTCTAGAAGAATTAAACAAATTAGTTCCTCCTACATGTCATTGGTGAGAAATTGTTGCAGTAATTTTAAATTAGTTTTGCATTAACAATCTGCTAAAGAAATTGTTTTTGTCTATTTGTAGCATGAGGGAAGGCAGATGTGAGAACTTCCTAGCAAGACAGTTAGTTCCTGGAGACGTGGTGTTATTAAGCGTGGGCGACAGAGTTCCGGCAGACTTGCGTTTGTTTGAATCTATCGATTTAGAAATTGATGAAAGCAGCTTCACCGGTGAGACAGAATCTGCAATGAAAACTTCAATGCCCATTCCAAACGGGAAAATGAATGGCATTGCTAGTCGTAAAAATTGTGCCTTCATGGGAACATTAGTTTGCAGTGGTCGTGGAAAGGTAAGGAAAATAAAGTGTCTGATGGCATTAATGAGTTTTAAAGATGTTAATTGAAATGAAATAGTTTGATTAATGACATTTTTGCAGGGTATTGTAATTGGAACTGGGGAAAGTTCCGAATTTGGTGAAGTCTTCAAAATGATGAAAACTGAAGAGGTAATTGCTTGAATTTATACATCTGTTTGTTACTGTTAATTCTTTAACAAGTTTAGCAAGAATTGTTGCGAGTAATTGTCTATTATGATATCTAGTCTCCCAAAACGCCACTCCAGAAGAGTATGGACACACTTGGAAAGCAGCTTTCTTTTTATTCATTTGCCGTGATTGGTTTAATCATTTTAATAGGCGTCGTTCAAGGAAGACCCATTTTAGAAATGTTTAATATAGGAGTCAGGTAGCCTGCTTAACTTTTTCTTTTTTGTCAGGGTTGCCACTCATTAAAAGGGGAGGGCTAACTGTACAGGAATTCAAAAATTAAATATGATTAAGACTAATCTGAGTAAATATTGTGGTCAAACAATTCAAAAATCTACCAGGATAAAGTTAAAGTTGCAACCCTGATTATAGCTTTATGAAATTTCCGATCTTTAAACCTAACTCATATTTGTTTTTATAAAGTCTTGCTGTGGCAGCCATCCCAGAAGGTTTACCAATTGTGGTAACGGTGACTCTGGCTCTTGGTGTCATGAGAATGGCCAAGCGTAATGCCATAGTGAAGAAGTTGCCAACGGTGGAAACTTTAGGTTAGTTATAAACACCTGATGCCTAAGTGTTCTGTAAATTCTTCAACTTTATCTAATTTTGTTCTTCTTCAGGTTGTGTAAACGTTATTTGTTCGGATAAGACTGGCACTTTAACTAAAAACGAAATGACCGTAACATCGATCATCACATCTGATAACTACTCTGCTAGTGTAAAAAATGATTCTATACTATTGATGATAAAATATGCCATTATTTTTTATTCTTAGACTGAAACTTCTTATACGTGTGTAATTATTAGGTATCAGGTGTTGGCTACACCAGTGCAGGTGAAATTCTTCCTCATACTGAAGATGAAGAGGAGAAAGAGAAAGCAAAACAAAGCATCGGAAAAATGTTGGAGGTATTTTTGCTAAAATGTTGTTATTTTTGATGAACATCAAACATTTGCTGAATTATTCTTCATCTTATTATAGGTAGGATGTGTATGTAATAATGCAGTTATAGAAAATGAGGCGTTAAAAGGTCAACCAACAGAAGGTGCACTTATTGTGGCTGCGATGAAAGTGAGTTCTTATAAGTTTTTAATTTTTCTTTGTAAAGTTATATTCTAATTTGATTTGGAATGGTTTCCAGATGGGAATGTATCACACCCGGGAACGCTACACACGTCTTGAGGAAATTCCATTTTCTTCGGAAGATAAAGCTATGACTGTAAAATGTGTTCTCAAACATGCTATAGTAAGATAATTTATTTGCTCGTATAATAGTAAAATGTCTTATTACTTATTGAAAACGTTAAATTGTAAATTCTTCCCAATATTTATGTCCAAGATTCATTTGTTCACCTATATTTGGCAAAATTTGATGATGAAAATGTTTCTCAACTAATTTTTGTTAAATTTTGTTCAACGTTATAATTTAACTTTTTTGCCCTTAAACTTTGAAATGCTGGTTAATATAAATCTTTAATTGAATAATTACAACAGGACATGATAGATTCGATAATAATGCTAAAAAAAATATCAAGATAGTTTGACACGTACAAAATTTTGCCAATTTCCAGATGCCTGAAGAAATGTATTTTACGAAAGGTGCAGTAGAAAGGGTTCTTAGGCGTTGCACAACATATCATTATCAAAACATGTTGCAGCCAATGACTCCCCAAAAGCGAGACTCTTTTCTTGTGGATGCTGAAAGATTAGGATATAAAGGATTAAGAGGTATATAGGACATTTACTAACATGTCTTAGCTTAGTAATTTTCCACTTATTTCAGCTATTGGCAACAAGTGTTAGTTTGTAATTGGGAACATAACATTGACGTTGTTTATAGTTTTTTCTGTCTTCATTTCAACTTTTCGTCAAATTTGTGTCCCAAACTTGAGGACCATTTGTGACACTATAGTTTAAAATAAGCCAGTCTAGCCATTTTGGTTATTAAAAAATCTTGTTACAAAAATATTTTTATACTATTTTGATTTGATTTGCTTCCCAATTTTTTTTCGTTATTTCTTGGCTGTTGTCAATAGGTCGTAGATGCTAATTTGCCATTATATGTACAATCCTTTCTTGAAATGGAATTCAGGAAATTACATGCATAGCATTATTAAATTAGTTTTAGGAATGGCTTCGGGAAGAAATCAAAGCGAATTAACTTTCTTGGGTATTGTTGGAATGCTGGACCCTCCGAGGGAAGGCGTGAGGGAATCCATTGCGACTCTTCAAAATTGCGGTGTATCAATCAAAATGGTAACTGGGGATGCCAAGGAAACTGCATGCTCAATTGGTATGTTCACTTTCCAAACCAGCTGTTAATGTGTTCTGGCACTGTGCATTTGTGTATTTAAACCATTTTTCAAATAAATATAGCTTCAAGATTGGGTATATTTGCTGGTCCAAATGCTGCCCTGTCTGGTGAGGATTTAGACGTCATGGAAGAATCGTTACTAAGAAGCAGAATTGACGCAGTCAGCATATTCTATCGTTCATCTCCTCGCCACAAGTTGAGAATTGTGAAGGTGAGAGCATTGCTTGTTATCTGAAAAGTAATATATGGTCAGTTAACGCAATGACCTCCAAACTTCGCACACAAAAACTGAATAGCTTGTTGAATTTGTTTAAAAAAAATGCAGGCGCTGCAAGCTAATGGTGCTGTTGTTGGTATGACTGGAGATGGTGTGAATGATGGAGTGGCTCTTAAAAAAGCCGATATTGGTATTGCCATGGGTAGAACTGGAACTGATGTCAGTAAGGAAGCTGCTGATATGATTTTAGTGGATGATGACTTTCATACCATTCTGTAAGAATTTTTTGTACTTTTATATGCTTATTTTACGTTATTTGACTACCATAACATCGTTTATGAAATTTTAGATCTGCCATTGAAGAAGGAAAGGGAATTTTCCACAACATCAGAAATTTTGTCAGATTTCAATTAAGCACGTATGTACCTATATTTTCTGAAGTAAATTTTTGAAACTCTTGATGGGAATGGCTTTAGTTGCTTAGGACATCATTAAGGCTGTCTTTTACCTTGAGTGGATCTCTGATGCTCTCCCTACACCTACAATGATAAAAATGTAGTTACACAGGGTCGTTTTAAGAAAGGTTTACAATTTCCAGGGTTATTTCCCGCTTTGAAGTAATGACTCACTCGTCTACTTTTCAGGCTGATTATATTTATTAAATTTTAAAATTCGACCACTATTTTAAAATAAAAAAAAAATGAAATTACTTTGAATGAATGTGAAAAGGAGAAGCGGAAATCCGAGGCGCGATTTTTGTAGGAATAGCATTTGAAAAAAATATACTGTTGACTTTTATGGGTGGTGGACCCTCTTAAAGACACATTCTGAATGTATATTTTTTGCTTTTTTTTAGGAGTATTGCTGCGTTATCACTCATCACCATGTCCACCATTTTGCACATTCCGAATCCTTTGAATGCAATGCAAATTCTTTGGATTAATATAATTATGGATGGTCCCCCAGCACAAAGGTAACATATTTGTTGTGCATTGAGAGTAAGGGGAACTAGCAGAAAATAATTGTTTACTATCACTATCCAGTTTAGGCGTTGAACCTGTAGATGACGACATAATTCGTCAACCACCAAGAAACACAAAAGAGCCGATGATTACACGTTCCCTTATCATAAACGTGCTGCTGTCTGCTGCAATTATAATTGCTGGGACACTTTGGGTATTTATTACAGAGGTAATTGATTATAGCGATTATCCATCTTGAAATTAAATGTATTTGCATGAAAGGGTTAAATAAGTTGATTTTGTTATTTATAGATGGGTGATAATGTTGTCACTCCGCGTGATCAAACCATGACGTTCACGTGTTTTGTATTTTTTGATATGTTTAATGCATTAAGCTGTAGATCACAGGTAAGTTTATGTCCACATCATTTAATGTCCCGTATTCTTAAGTTCAATTGTTCTTCTTGGAATTTGCCAGTAATAATTTGTTCTTTGAATGTTCTAGACAAAATCTGCCTTTACATTGGGGCTGTGTCGTAATAGGCCGTTTTGCCTAGCAGTATGTGGTTCTGTTGTCTGCCAAATGCTAGTTATTTATTTCCCTCCATTACAAAGGATATTTTTAACAGAACCTTTACACATAAAAGGTCAGTGAACTGTTTTTCAATAGTTTGTTTGGGGTATTAGAGATTCAAACTGCTTTCTTGTGCATTTAAAAGCAGAAGCACATGGCTTCTTTTAGTTGATAGTGGTGCCACTCAAAAAAGGAAGATTTTTCAAATGAATTATTTTAGATCACTACAAATTACTAAAAAAAATTGTGATTTAGATATTTCTACCATTGGAAAAATGGGGAATTTAAAATGTAATTGTATCTGATAAAATACATTGGTGTTCTGCAACAATCTTAAATTTGACTGTTAAATACTATAACAGTACTGGTCCTTTAAAACTAAGATTAATCAGTTTCTAAAATTAATGGCATAATTTTGCATTGCAGATATCCTCTTTTTAATCGGGTTGACGTCCAGCGTTTTCTTCGTGTCGGAAATTAAGAAATTCGTTGAAAGGAGGGCAGCAAGCAGAAGTGACCATGTTGCTTACTCTCTTAATGACCCCCAATACGTCTGACCAAGGATTTATTTAAACACAACAGCTTCATTAATTGAAGTAACGGTAGTGCAGCTATTGTCAGTATTACATTTACTTACGATGTCCAAATGAACTTCTATCGGCTATCTTTACACTTTTTGTATCATAACTTATAGATTCTTCATAGGGACTGAAACCGAGTTCCATCGGGAATGTATATATTACCACTGATAACATCAGTGACTTTCTTCAAATTAAGATAGATGAAAAGGAACACTTAATAGCCGATTTGAGCTGGACTCAAGTGTGTATTTAAGAAACTGCCTTGGACATAAGAAATTGTGTGTGGAATTGTTTTTAGGGTTTCAAAATATGTATTTAAAATTGTCTTTGGAATGAAGCCAGCATCCTCAAGTAATGTGCGAGCTTGTTTTTTCAAAGTTTTATTCTATGGAAATCCAGCCAAGAATGCTTTGCATATGGCGTAATTATCAAGGGTTGCTTGCAATCTATTTCTTTATTAAATGCATTTCAATGATGTGCAAATTCAATAGTAGTCGGTAGTTATTTTTCTTAAATCCATCAACCAAAATATGTGTAATTTTTGAGACTATTTTACCAGGAGACACTAGCCGTTAAAAGCGTGCTTAAGTATACCTTATGAGCTACATGAAAAAATGTAAAAAAAATATGCAGCGCCCTTCAATAAATTGTTTTATATTATGTATTGTTGATGAATTATTAGGACATTTAATCATTTTTTTCCATTACACGATCATGGTCTCAATTAATTAACTTATAAATTGATCTGACCAGGGTATTTTAATTCCCATAAATGAATGAAAGATGGCAAATTTAATTAATTCAATATTAGAATTTTCCAGAACCAAGTTTAATTTCACTACTACATATAAATTGGCAATGTCAAACCAAAATTATTTTTTCTTTCTGGGTTTAAGCAGCATATCTGGGTCTTCTATGGTGCTGATTGAAGAAAGTGATTCTGTTTCATTACTGCCATCATCTATGTCTTCGATATCATCTTCCTCAGATTCAGTTGGTTCTTCATTCTTTTCATCTCTTAGTGCTTGTAATTGACCAACCAAACTTTGCATGGAGCTACCTCTAGTTGTTGATAAATTACCCAGTTTGTGAGAAGGTGAATTTTCAGTGAGATTTCGTACCAAATCCAAATGGTTGGTTCCTGGAGGTGACAGTTTTAAACAATCACGAAATTCCTAAAAGTTTAGAAATCGCGAGTTAAAATTATCCCCATGATTTTAAAATTACACTTCAACTATATAGTCAATCAATAGTTACTCGCAAGTCTTCTTCTTCATTAATAGCTTTGATGTGATTGTAAGCCTGTGTATATATTTCTACAGCCTTAACATGAAACAGTAATTCGGTGTTTGCATAATCTAGCATGATTTTCTGAAAAAAAATGCAGTATTCAAAATACAAGTTGCTACCAAACCCTCTCTCCAGAGAGGATCGAAGAACAATTCTAGCAAGTTTTATTTACTTTAATATCTTGCAATTTTTTTTGTTCAAAAGAATCCATCAAATCTTCCAACTGTTTTATAGTTTGAGTAGCGTCCACAGATGCTTTAGTTAATTCACTTTCTGCCTAAATGTAATGAAATTGATTTTTAAAAGCATGCCTGCTTCTGCAGAAACGAGTGCTCCCGAAGAATAATGCCTTACCAAAGACTGGGCGAATGAAATTAAGGAAAATACAACAAGATTTGTTAAGTACGTAGTGGATAGTAGCATTAGTAGACAGTCTTGTGAAACGTTTTAGGATACAATCTCTTGACGATTTAAAGGTGCACGAGCTCTGGCTCTTTGTAAATGTCGTTTGCGTTCCTCCTGGCGTGTCTGGGCTTTGAGGGCAGTTTTAACATTATCCTTGTAAAAATTAGAATTCAGAAAAATTAGTCTGCATTTATAGGAAGAAGCATGAAATTGCTAAAACTACTAGTTTGTCAACCTTTGCCATTTTGCATATGTTTTCATAAGGTGTAAGTTGTCCGATAACTTTAACTTCCATTCGGTCAATCTAATAAATATATTTCACAAAATAATAAAAACGATGAATTTATATACGTGTATATACAAACATAACGTGAAATAAAAATTCACAAATTTCACTACCTTAGCTTGTCGATAATCTTCGATCGCTGTTAAACAATCACTAAAGTGCGCTATCCCATTTCTTAATGATCGATTCATGGTTTCTTCTGCTGCATATTCTTTTAAGTTTTTAGAAATATCGTCTCCTTTATCTCTCAGCGAGGCCAATTTTCGACAGTAGGCTCCATAAACTGTGCACATCTTGGCAAAATTTGCTTCTACCGAATTGATTCTGTCCTGAATAAGCTTCAGTTGGCCATCACTAAAAATGAACGAAACACATGTCCATGTGTCAAAGATACATTATCCTCTATCGGAATACATTTTAATTAGCTACTTCTGAATTACCTCGCCTCCAGACTTTGACGAAACATTTTTAATTATTGTATATGTATGCTTCTTATATGGAGATGAAACTATATCAATAGTTTCATACGTAAATCAACTGTGATGTTTATTATGACTCGTAAACAAACGTCTGTTGCCTAGGAAACCACCAGAATCTCGTTCGAAGTCTCGTCATCAAAACGAGAAAATGCGAGATGTAATTTTGGCGGGTTCGAAACTTCGAACGTGATTGTGAATTGTGATCACAGTGTTGTGATTGAATTTGTGTTAAATTTGATGGGATCCGATTGTCACGATGTACGGCAGTAGGCGGAGAAATTATTCAGGTAAAAACTTCAAAAGTTTTAATTATTAAACGTAATTTAGTGCTGCGTATATATCAAGTTTGCGTCTGCCAGCTAGTGTTCTCTAGCTGTAATCGAGTCTCGATCGAAACCATATGTCCATATCCCTATATGATCCTAAGCTCAACAGGCTCATGATAAGAATAATGAAAGCAAAGAATCACAGGTTGTTCAGAGCGTTTACATATTTCCACGAAATGACGATTTTTGGCAAAAGTGGTCCACGGCATGCTTGTAGCACTGTCAGCTGTGCTTGTAGGCGCGCATGAACACAGTCTAGGCGGGATTTTCGAATTTAAAAAATGTTTGAGTTCAGATTTAAGCTAGGTTAGGCCAGTGGGGGTGTGGCGGCCACTAGCCCCCTCCGGGGGGTCCGAGGCGGGCATGGAATTATCATGAGTACTTGATTTAGTACTTGACTTGAATGAGTACTCGATTTCTTTCTCACCTTAACGGGGGCTCATGACCCCCGCCGACCCCCTGGAGAGGCCTGCGGCCATCACACCCCCGCTGGCCTAACCTAAGACTAGGTTAGGTTTATATGTTCAATGTTCATATTGTTTTTAATTTTCAATTTTAAGTTAATAAAATAAAAATTATGCCTAGTGCCAGCAATATAATGTACGTGTCATATCGATTCTCCATTCCTGATACGAAGCACGTGCGGACTACTTTATAGGTAAATCGGCGGACCCCACTCCTAGCTGTCAACGGGAAAAGATGTAAATTGAATTGAAATGGAAGCTGTACAAGTGTACATTACTTTAATTAATGCGAATTTTGCATCATCCATTCGCTAGTCAGAAGGTTGGCGCTGCGAAGATAGACATGAAATATGCGCGGAGTGACCATACTGGTAGCCATATAGCCATACTGGCCATATAGCGCATGTATGCGGGCTGGAAATATTTTGACTGATGATCGTGGGGTCGTTAAATAATGTTGAATAAACAAACAAACTGCTTGTTGGTGTTCAGATGGTAACCCTGGCCTCCGAAGAATGTGTCGAGATTTTATTCTCAGATTATTTTTGTTTGTATAAGATTCATAATTATGAATAAATTAAAGTTGAGAAGGGACAATTGATGGCGGGATCTAATAAGGTTATTGAGAAATTGTGATTCAAAGTGATCCAGATCGAATGCATCTATACAATTACAAAAAAAGGCTTCATGATTATTTAAAATAACGCACAACTTAACAACGATAGCCGGATCGCTCATCTTTATGTAGCTATACGTGCAAACTTGATTGATGAAGCCCCAAGTTTACTCTCCAGTCTAAACTGAAATTTGACACATAGACGTGCTTTGATCACTTTCCCTTTGAGGCTATTAAAATGATTGGTTTCATGGAAAAATCTGTAAACCGCACAGCGTGCATATTATCTTTGCCGTTCTTGCGTTTATTAGCTAAGTATATACTGAGTGCTGATTTCACTATTTGGGGTCTTCATGGGGGTGATATTACCACTGGTCTTATGTTAAAAAGACAGCCTTCCGGAACCACTAAATCAGTTCGCGCATCGATTAATAACTTTCATACTGTTGCCCACTTGTGGCGCGAGTAGTGCACGTGAACCAGGAACATCAACTTGCCATTGCAAAACACTGATGTCGAGAAGGCGTGAAACATAACGTACATCAATAAAAAGTTATATTTATGATGGTAAATATAACAAAGAGTTCAGCTGCAATTAAGATGCAGTAATGAGTCTACTATAGATATGAATATTTTTTATGTTCAATTAACATAGTCTTGCAAATTTTACTATTTCCGGGTATAATAAACGGGATTACAAGCGATTTTATACTGTATATATATTATGCACATTTCTTCTGCAAATTACTGTATAGAGAGCAGAGTTGGCTTTAGTCGAATAAATTTTCAATCATGACTAAAAAGAATGACTTAATAATAGCCTCGAAGCAAGGCTATTTTTTTCGAATTTTCGACAGCTAGCAAATGTTGGACAGTTTGGCATATTTTTCGACAAAACCGCTAATTTTCATAAATTTTGAAAATGTTTCTACAGTTTGGGGAATTTTTGACAAATTTGCTAATGTTTGATAGTTTTGACAGAGTTTTTGACAAAATGGCAAATTTTCGACAATATTGCGAATTTTTGACATTTGCTGATGTTCGAAAAATTGGCAAATATTTTTGGCAAATATAATTGGCAAGTTCCATACATACAGTACATGCGAAGTTAGACAGTTAGTCATTGCATATAAAGTATGGCTTATAACTATCAAATATTAGTATAATTAGTCTAGATTACCAATAATCAATCATCAATCGAAAGAGCCATGACTAATGACTAACCAAATTAGTCGTTAGTCATGACTAATAAATGAATCAACCGACTAACAAATGTCAATCTCTGATAAGGACTTGCGTTTTATCGCAATATTATCATCATTCATTGTTATAAAGGTCTAATCAGCAGGTGGCAACTATACACGCGAGACTGCTTGGTGCAAAAGAAAGTTTAATTGTTACACCTATCTCATTTTGCTAAGAGGTTCTTTGGATGGATAAATTATTTCTTTTAGCTCTTTTTTCTTTCCTGCTTGAGTAACAGTTCGGCAGCTAAATAGCCAGCAAAGCCAACAATCAGTAAACTTAGTATGATGTACAGTTTCTCTCCAGCACACAAGTGGTAGCTCCAAGCATAATTCATGGTCGCTCCCAGTGTGTTAAACAACGAGTAGTTGGAAAAGGCTGCCTCGGTGTGACTAGCGAAAACAATCCCGCAAAAAGCTGAAAAATAGAAATTGTGAGGCATAATTAGCTGGTTTTGGTCATGCATATAACAGAATAGCTCATGCAAATGTATTAACTGCTATACCCTACTAATTTTTCCAAGATTCTGCTGTCAGACAAAATCTACAGTGTTTCTATTACTCCGAATCATTTTGCCTTCCGCTCTACTTCATACTTGTACAATGCAGTTTCAATTCAATTCGATACCCTACAGTCAGCTTATGATTTTTGCGTTTATATTTAAAAAAAGTAAGATCCATAGATATAAAAATAATTCACATTGTAATGTGAAATAAACCCATTTAATTTTGAATTATTTTCTTATTTTCCATTTATGAACAAAGAGATCGGGCAAGAATTTCCTTGAACAATAAGTCACTTGCGAACAATAGTAACTGAGTGGTAAAAACTCCTCGCATTCGAAACCCCGTGTTACCTTGCATTAATTGTCAGCAAATGCCTATATATTTCTTAAAAAACTGATATGCCTTCTTTTCCATTTTCCTCAACCTGAATGTAGTTTTTATAGCCTTAGGGTACGATCACGATGAAGCTTATTCCAGTCGCTTGCCAACAAGTGTCGCATAGTGGTAAGCTTCATCGTGCTCGTACTCATAGGCGTGAGAGTCTTTAAATATTTCTCCATAACCAACCAATCCTGATAAGTTATTCGACATATCTAGGTTTGATAGTTTTAGTGACTGTACATCGTTGGTAATTTTTTCCAGTTAATTTGAACGATGTCCAGCATGAACCATGGATGCTTCAAACTAAGCAAATACCTTTTTGGTTAAACGTTTATAGGTATACCCATTTTTAGAAACGTGATCCCACGTTCAATAAAGTCGTTTTTATTATAGACTGGTAACTGTAGTGCCATTGAAATAATTGCACAAAAATCAAGTTTGGCAATTATCGGTTATCTTATTTTGTGTGCTCAAGTTGTTCTTATATTCACGGTACTCACCTGCAATACAGAATGGCCATAGGCCACTTCCGATCCCCCAAGTGATAGTAAGCATAAACATTTTTTTCAAGTCGTAGTTTGTCTCGTTTACGTTGAATATCGTTGCTAATCCAGCAAAATGAGCAACGAACGCAATCATCAGGGATATCGGGCGACATTTCGGCAAAAGCAGGCTGAACACAAAAACCGATAGGAGGACGGTGACGCCAAACCAGGCAATGGCGAATCCAGTGATTTGTATTCCAAACACGCAGGTTACAAACGCCTAAAAAAATAAAATGTTATTATACTAACTGAAGATTAACGGATAGCTGAATACCCCGATACCATTTTCTAAATTAGGATGAAAAAAAGCGGGTTTAAGCGGATTAAATGGGCTTCACCTGGAAATGCTGTTTTATGTAATTTCAGAAATTTCTGCGTTCGATTTTGAGATTGTTTCAGTTTCTTGCGCAATCGTTAATTATACGGTTGTGACCAGATCAGAGTGAATTTATACGTGACCGAGTTCAGTAAAACATTCATTAAATTGGTTTGCCCTTCCAAAATTTAGATACGCCCGACATTTACTTTCCAAATGCTTGGGTTATCTGTGGTGTATGAGTAAGATAAAAGCCAACGATGCATGTGTAACTATAATTATAATTTGGTTTGTTTAGCAGGAAACTGTATGGTTGATGCAAAATAACTTCATAAATCTTTCATTCTGAAGCTTTTACTCAATATTTTCAAAGATTTATTGTGGACTGTAAAATTGCTCCATGCATTTCTGAGAATAAGTTTTCTGCTACATTCAAAGAAAAAATTGCAAATAAAGGCACAAAAACTCCATCTTCTTATTGGTGTTGTGGAGAACCTTTACTAGGTTTTAAAGGTTTCCCGAAACACAATTAAAACCTCTAAAGGTTTCTCGTTGCACCATTAAAAGTATTTTGAGTTGTGACAATTATACCTTTGTTGCATGTGTTATGGGAAACCTTTACAAAAAGGTGGAGTATTTGTGACAGTTTAAGCACCTTTATTTCTTAGAATGCACAAGTATAAATGCATCTATACTTCCAACTTTTGTGCTTGCTCACATAAATGTCTCATGTATACATGTACTGCATGTGCATATCTTTTCATGATGTGAATTATCAACATTTCATTTATCTGAGATTTGTGTTGTAAAATTTTTAAATTCCAAGTACAATATTTGCTTCATATAAGTTTGATAATTGCTTCATAAGTTTTGAGAACCCACCTTAGCAAAATCTTTGGCAAAAAAGCTGTTATCCACACCGTTGTAAAGCAATATAGGTATTATTAGGATTTGTTTGGGATTTCCCCACGTGCTCATTGTGTCCGAAAGATGGTTCCAGGGACTCTTTTTGAGATCGGCACTGTTCTGCTGACATTTGTCGGTAGGATCCTCAGGAGCCATACTGCTCAAAGGCTGCAAAAACAGCAAGATGATCAATGACGAGAAGAGCATGGAACCCAACGAAAAGCCGCACAATTCGTGGACGTGCTTTAAGTGAGTCGCCTCGTAATCGTGCAACGCGTCTATTATCAATAGGGTGGAGTTTTCGTTGTTGTCGCAGAAGTTTGAACCGCAGAGTTGGAATTGATCCGAGAAATTCACCAAATTGTGGGCCGCGACGCTGCGCCTCAGTTGGACCAAGCTGAACTTGTCGACGCCAGAGTCCAGAAACATCAACGAAAGAATGACGGTGCCGATGACACTGGCACTGGAGCACACCATGAAGAAGATGGAGAAAAACTTCCATTTGATGCCGCCAATATCCACTTTCTTGAAGCGCTGAGCGTAAGTGTCCGCCAGTTTGGCAATGTACACCAGGGCGCCTGTCCTCATCAGTGGACGGCCCATTCCGGCCACCGAGGCCGCCGGAATCAGGGTCCACCACCTAGTGTGCATGTTGGCACCCACGAACACAATTTCTAAAGCTATTCCTACCAGAATGGCTCTTTTGATGCCCAAGCGGTCAATAAATAAGGCATTGAGGAACAATGCCTGTAACAACATGGTAGCCGTGTGGACACATAGCGTAGTTTCCCTCAAGTTGGCATCAAATTGGATCGAGAGCTGGATTGTGTTGAGCGGTGCTATACCGATGAAATAAACTAGAAATGCTGCACTTAGCACGATCAGATTACCATAAATTTGGAACTTTAGTTGTTTTGTCGACGTAGCGTCGCAACTCGGAGAAGTGGAGTCTATTTCATGCATGTCGCCATTTTGGCTTCTGTTTCCTTCGATTGTCCATATGTTTTCGAGGACAACCCCAGTCTGGTGCACTTCTGCGCTTCTGTCTTCTGGATTCATCTTTTTTATTTCTAATGTTTCCTTTTCCAAAATTAACCTATATAAAACAAGAATCAGTCTTATGGTTATAAATGACTACAAAGGGAGAATGCAAGCAAATGTGACAGGACTGTTAATAGCATTAAGAGGAAACAAGAGAATTAGCCGGATTATCGATGTTTTTTCTAGTATACTAATCATGCTTGCTCGTACAAATTAAAATAAAAGCAGACGTTTAATAGCATCTCTCAAGGGAGATTCTATATGAGAAATTCAGCCGAAATTTGATTATTCAATCCTTATGGAACATTAACAGTTTAAAGAACGGTTAATTGTATCCATGGTTTTTATACACATACAGTACACTGCAGTATATCTAAAACAGCATATCACTTAAGACAACATGCTGTGTTCGTATTGATGTTCTATGCAAATTGAGTTGCACCAACAAGCAATCAAATCGTCGATTTAATTTAACATTTAGCAGTATTTTGTACCTGAATTGTTCTGCATGAATGCATTATTTTAATTTCAAAATAAAACGCTGTAGACCTACAGTATATATTAGTTTTACATCACTGACTATGATACTATATCAGATTGTCATTATTGAAATCAATGATTTGTCGAAAATGAAACGGGTTCGGGGTATTGTCTTTCGATGAACTGCGAATGGCTGTGCTTTATATACATGGTTCATAAACATTATTTACGCCATGCAGATGCACACATTTCCTGATTCTAATGAACTGCAATCTACATTTTACAAAAGTACTTTATACGAATATTGCTTTTAATAAATAAAAAATTTCTCACCCAATTAATTTATTCATCCAATATCTATTTATCTCCAGATGCAAGCCTGCCGGGGGAATTTGATATGGCTGTTCTAAAACATCCATTTTCCAATTCCGTTGAAACAGGATATACATGTAAATCTGCTTATTTTTGTAATGTCGCATTTCAACCGCTAAATGCCGAGGTGATATGGATATAAAGACATTTCAACCGTAATGCATAATGGTCGTGATCCTACTGCGTCTATTGGAGCTGAAATACTATAGGCCTATATCCTTTGTTAAAACGAACAATAGTCTTGACTCAAATACTAAAATCAAATTTCGTTTTTACAAATATAAAAATAGGACCATAATACAGGATGTTCATTTACGTAGAAATGTTGACTAGGGTGCTTCGATGACCTTCGTGCCTACAAAACTGGTGTTGGCCGCATTGTGCGTGTTTTAATACTGCATATACAGTATAATGTTATTGTAATATAGAACATTTTACTACATTGTGCTTTTTTGCTGTCTTCATGCTTCGTGCGAATGGTAATTGGATGTTTGTTTAAAACAATGAGAATCGTGCGATTTCTGATTCATTTACATTTAATAGTTCCCATTTAATTTGTTGTTGTACCCCGCCTTATTTCGCCTTTTTTCCGTTTAGCAAATAACAAACTCGCTTCTCAGAAAATGACTTCGGTGGCCTCTACACCAATGTGTGTACTGTTTGTCACTAAACTGTTATTTAATAAATAATGCGATCTGATCGTTGTTCCGATTAACAAAAGATTCGTGCATAAGGCCATTAAATTCAAACGACCCATCTCAAGATTAATTGATGGACGGAGGGAATGATGAATTTTAATCTGTATCGAACATTTTATCAATTAGACCATAAGACCACGTCCGTACAGTGAACCATTTCAATGAATTTAGTCCAATTGCAAGACAACATTTTTGTTTTGATAAAACTGAACGACACTTAATTGACTATATCAGTACATTTACATTTACTGGACACTACCATGTAAGCAATATGTCCGATGCTCAGCTTTTCGAAGCATGTATCATTGAATACATTAAAAATAATACTACCTGCAAGATCCAACAACCGGTTCAAAAGTTTTTCCTATATGGGTCTCACGTTGTACGTTTTTGAAATTATTTAGAAACTATATATACTGCCAGCCTGCATGTCTGTATGAGACAAATTGCAACGCACTGTACCATGAAATAATTCTAACCATAATTAATTTTGATATTTATGTCACTTTAATAGTCTGGCACTGATGATCATCTCGGTGCCAATCTGCTTGTCATTTCTTTCATCCTATTGGCGTTAATGACAACTTAAGCAGACCTGGTTAAATTTGTTCATGAAATAAATTAATCGTGGGCTATATGCAACTTCTCGTAAATTTAGTTGTCTTTCTAATTAAATAATTTAAATAACGGGTTCGAATATTGCATGCAAAGTAGGAAGGAAATCCCATCATATTTATTTATTTTCATTTGGATATTTTCAAGTTGATTTTGTTTGTTGCACTAAATCATCTTTTTCACGTCCCTATTAATAAATACCAGATACGTACATGTACATATACTGTATACAGTATATGTCGTTTATATTTCCTATACTTGTGCAAATTAACAAAATTCACTGAATTTGGCATCAAATATTGAGTCTAAAAGAAAAATATACGGGTTCCGGTCATGTTTTGATCTTACTTTTCAAATTTACGATAAACATGTTCTCTGGATAGGATATTATTTCTCAAAATATGAGCAAAATCATGTTTTTTATTTGGTAAATCTTGCCAAGAATTTTTCGAATGAACATTTATAGTACAGTAGGTGTTTTAAGGAACTGTTATGTCGGGTACTACCGAAATCATACGTCATGAGAAGATGACTACAAGTATATGCAGTACGAGAATTGAAACGTCATACGCCATAAAGCCACTAATAATTAAGAGAAGGCAATTAATACGAGGAAATTAGTTACTCACCCATTAATTTTCAGAAAATCCCGGTGCAAAATCAGCGAATGATACGAAACGTCGCATTTTCCAAAGAAGTTCGTTTCAAAATAAAATTCCTGCTCACAATCAGTTCAATCTTCAGCGTTTTCAAGGCTATTATAATGAGACCCGCGCCTTTAATGGCCTATTTAAGTGGTCAGTTTCTGGTTCCAGCCAGCGACTTTTTTATGCGCCTATGTGACAGTTTTAAGCAATGAGGTGCTTAAGTTTTTTATGAACCGTTCCGCTCAGGAAATCAAAAAATAATTTTATGCCATACAACTTTTTTTATATAAAAGACAATATAACAGGTATACTGCAGTTAATGCCATTAAACGTTCGATTCCCCCAAATCTGCACTAAGCTGCTTCTTGGTTAACACTGCTGCGATACTAAAGTGAAACTTAATTCTCTGAAAGGGGCATCTTAAAATTTGTTTTGTCTTTGTAACTCATTTGTACATCATTATCATTTTTATTTGTCATTTTCCATAAATGCATTATCAAAGTAATTCGTACAATTAAGGTGCAACAAAACATGCAGCAATTTTTTCTGTTTATTGGATAGCCCGAAGTAATCCTAACCATAAAAATGCTTGTGTATAATCACAGTCGGAACGATAAGGCACTGTACATGCATATACAGTAAGATGAAAAGGGGAATCCCAAAATGCATCTAGTTGTAGAAGTATGATAATTGGGAATTCCCTAATCAAACCCGTGAAATTGCAATCCTTATTAAGCATTATTTGGAATTCTTACAAAATAGTGGGAAAAAAAACCTCATTTCAAACCAACAGATACTCAACAACAAAATGCGCATATACATGCATATAATAACCCAGTTATTACGCCCAAGAAATTGAGCACTACTTATATTGAAGTTAAATTGATTCTAACCAATATGGTTTAAAAATTTGTTTGAAAATTTCGAATAGAACATCTAGTGCGAAATTGATGAACCCTAAAAATCGCGTGCAATGGTTCCTTGTACAAGCCGTTGGCTGAGAGCACGGTGACACTTATTCTTGTAGGTTGCCAACTTATTTCGAACCACTGCAGTGTCGCGTTGTGGTATTACATACCCTTACCACTAGGCGACACTGGTTTTCAACCTACATGAATAAGTGTCACCGTGCTCTCAGCCATAGACGTGTCTACTGAAAGTTCGGTACCCATACTTATTTCTATGTTTGTGCGGTGGCAAAAATAGTACATGCACTGCGCTTCTTCCAAAAAGTAGCCAAGACTTTATGGAATGCAGAATTTGCTCATGTATTTAACCACAAACAAATGCATTTAAGCGGCACCCTTAACACGCGATTTAGGTTAAATGACTTACAATGCCTATAATTAAAAGTAATTCATGCGAGGTCAGCATTTCTCGACAGACAAAGGGCAGTAAATTGATATCCATATCATACCTTAGCGTGTCTTGAAAACTGAAGACTATACGGCAGTGACTGCAAATGACAAATTCCGGGAGCCTCATTAACATCTCCGTTTGGAGTGTTGTCATAAGTGTTTTGATAAAGGTATTAACGAGATACAGTAGTTGACCATAATTGTCCCACTACCTTTCCCATTTGCACGGACGTCACACACTGATCATTATTCTTGTTCATTTAATTAATTCCTAAACGTTTTACGTCTATTTATTTGTACCTTCATAAACTTATAGCTTTCAAAATAATACGTGCAATTTGCCATTTCATGTGACAATTCAACGAACGAAGTTAATTATAGTTAGTTACATGTACACTGCATTGCTGCAGATGACTAAAAGATAGTCAGGATATGCAGCAACAAGTTATAATTAAAGGTCAACGAGAGGCAGTAATTTTGGGGTCACTTTAGCGCCACCTTTGAGAATGGTTTATCGAAAAATAACAAAGTTGATGCACCAAACTAAGGCAAACGCATTTATAGTCTCCTTGATTGTTCTCCGGAATGCTGGCCTTTCATAAATTTGACTTTAACCTTCAGTAATCGTTGATGCTATACGCAGTAAATTGAATGGTTCGACTAGAAATCGCAAAACTCTACTAAACTTAATTGGATTAAAATTTAAATAGGATCATTGGGATTCTGAAAATAGCAGCTACAGACAACTCTCGGGCCATGGTGTCTCGGATGTAGTTAATGGAATAGTTGAACTGGTTGGTGTCAAAACTTGGGTGAAAGACTGCTCTTTGTACGCCGCTTCGGATGCCTTGTTTTCTTCTCCTTTTCTGTTTTTGTTTGTAATCCAATGGCGGATTTCGACTCCGATTAATCCCAGCATTCCCAACGACACCAACGAAACAATAATGTAGATCTTGTATCTCATGCACAATGGATGACTCCATCCGTAAGACATTGTCCGACCAGCGGCGTCCCACAGTCGAGAATTCGAAAATGCAGCTTCCAAATTGTCCTTAAAAATGATGCTGTAGAAGGCTGGCGATCATAAATATTAAATCAATACGGGCACTTCGAATAATTATAATAATATATTACTGAATAAAAAGAAATTTCGAGGTTTTAGATAAGTTAAAAAATGTGTTTAACTTCTGCCACATTTTATTGAAGAAGCTTAGAACAAATTCTAAGCGAAGGGAATTTTTAAAATTGTTAAAATATTAGAAGATTTCGACTTGCTTATTGCAATGATCGAATACTGCAGGAACAAATTTTTCAAATTATTTTGAACAATTAATAAAGGAAATGGAGCCAACGTCCAGAAAAACCCAAAAACAAATTCATTGGTGAACGACTTTGAAAATTCAAACATGTTCAAATTGGTTTTTATCATGCACTTATGTGCGGATATTATGTACTGTATAGGAAACCAAAAATATTATCGGGATTATGTCCGATATAAATAACATGAGATTCCTGAAGAGAGGAAATTTTACTTACTAGGTACTTGTGCAGACCAAACTCCAGTACCAAGTCCCCAAACCCCCGTGAGGACGAACATTTCAACCACGTTGCCCGTCGTGGGCTTCCAGTTCAGCAGTGCAATGGCAGTGCACACGTGGGCCATGTATGCCACCACAAAAGGGGCAATCCTGTATTTGCCCTTTCCAGAAAATCCTGAAATGAAGGCTGAAATGGGAGATGTGACGCCATAACAAACCATCACGAATCCAATGAAGTGAATGCCAATGGCGCAGGTTACAAATGCCTGAATAAAAGTAAAAATAATAACAAACGTATAAAAAGATTATCGCATAGGGATTAAGAAATAAGAACTATTTAATACACATCAGAGTGAGTTGTCGAATTTATAATTGATTTTACCTTCGTAAATTCTGAAAAAAAAAAAAACCAAGATAAAAGTTAGTTAATATTTTATTTTGGATGACAGAATAATGAAATCGTGCAAGAATCTGGCCTTAATTTACAAAAAAGTGACTTCTAGCTAATGTTGCTAAAGTTGCCAAGACAATATTTAACTGAATTTGGGACATGCCATTATGCCAAATGATCCAAGTAGCGATTTTGGGAATCTTTGCCATAATCCAAGTACAGTGAAATGCGCAACCACGAAATGGGTTTGCCCAAACCAAACCTTTCATGAAGTCGCGCATACTGAATGCATGAGCTTAATTGGCATTAAAGATGAAGTAATTTAAATGGGTTGGTTTAATCATCTTGAAGCGGAAAATTACGGATTCTTGCACGAGGTTTGTTGGGTCGCTAAGCTTACCCGCAGTCAGGAACGGATTGTCCATGCCATTAAACAGCGAAATTGGAATTAACAGGAGTTGATTGGGATTTTTCCACTGCCTAATGGACGCGGTCAGCAACCTGAACGACGACTGGTCGGCCATCGCGGCATCTTCGTCAATGCCCAAGCTGGGCAGGGCATCTAGGAAGAAGGTGACCACCAAGGCGGCAAACACAGCGGCCCCCACGCAGAAGCCACAGAAGGCGTAAATCTGCATCATGCCTGGACCGCGGTCAGCGATGGTCTGATTGGAAGCCAGCGAGCTGTTGGCAAGATAGTTGCTGTCCTTGTTTCGGCTGGCGTAGAAGTCAGTGCCGAGGTCTTCGTTGCAGTACACCGCGCCACAGAGGTGTTGATAGGGATTGTAAGCGTTGGAATCAATGACACTTCCGCTGTCTATTTCTTTAGAGCCCAAGATAAGCGAGGACACGGCGTTGCCGATGACGTTGCTCCCCAAGTAGCCCATGTACAAAATTCCGATAAACTTGGATTTTGTGTTATCCGCATTGACCCCCATGCGATCCGCGTACTCTTGCCCCAGCCGCGTGATGTACGTGCTCTGAGCAACCCACATGGCCGCTGAAGTGATACCGGAAATGGCCGCCAGAGGTATGAAGGTGTACCAGGAAGGGTGGAAGTTGGCCGCCATGTACACGGCATAGACGGCCATCCCGAGGGCTATCGTCCACTTGCAACCCAGGCGTTTGATGATGGCCGAATCTGTGAATAGGTTGCCAAATGTCATCGAGGCGAACTCTACGCACAGAGTTGCCACCCCCAGCCCTTGGACGCTGTTCAAGGAGCTCTGGACGGCGCTTATTGAGTTATAGCCCATGTACAGGGACAGCCAGGCCCCAGTCAACACGAAGCAGTCTTTCCATAAGCGAAACTTGATTTTCTTTTTAGTGGCCAGTTCCTGTTCGTTCACACTCATCTTTAACGACGGCTGTTGATTCGCATCCGTTAGTTGTTTTTCTGGCAGCGTCGTTACCAACGAAAGACCCCGTCCATTCTCCTCATCTTGTTTCGGAGCCATGGTTTTCTGCTTGTTATTAGTTTTCTGCAATTAGATTAACGAGGTATTTAGATTAATTAACGGTATAGATAGAATTCCGCTTAATTGCATGAGGATTGGCATTTTATGATGTTGCAATTATTATGCAGTTTATACACGACAATTACTTTTGTAGGCCCTCTTCGCAGTCCTGTGGAGAGATCTTCCACTATATACACAATTGAAAACACGCTCCCTGGGTTTGACCAACGACTTTTCGTGCATAACACGAGTTTTCTACAAACCTACAATGTCAAAACGCGCAATGTCCCACTTTTTTTTTTTTTTTTTTTTCGTGTAATTTTGTTTGGTACGAGTTTGTACAAGTTTGTAGTTTGGTAGGACAAAATGTCAAATCAGGAAAAGGAAGATTCAATTGCTTTTATCTTCATTGGCAATGTTGTTAATTTCTCCACAATTTCTCCAGGCGAATGCTGGGATAGTTCCTAAATTAAATCGGCCATGACCGTCTTCCTTTCCTATCCCATC
>JAQGAO010001154.1:0-26316 GCA_034697705.1 Ommatoiulus sabulosus
CTTGAAGAATGGCGCATGAGCGCCGAAACGTCGTTTGAAATTTGGAAATAACGTCTGGTCGTGTACTGTTTTAATTGATGATGAATGAAGGACACGTTTTTATGGTACACAGGCGTCATACAATCGATGGCTACACTTTTGACCAATAGTGATCTGTGTGCCTCTGTGTCTTACAAATCTGCTTTCAGATTTCACTTTAAGCGCTTCTTGTAAGCTCAGCCTGGCTCGGCTAAGTTTTCTTTGTGTGCGCCCTCGTTTAAAACGCATGCCGCATTCTTATCCCGCTTGGTGGCGCTAGTGAACGACGAAAGCTAGGTAAGCGCCTGCAATAAGCATTCAGTGTTCTCACCCATAAACATGAGCGTGAGGGCACGCGATTTAAATGATTTTCGCGACGCTTGCCGGAACAAGAATTTTGCGGTTCGTGATGATGTTGGATCGATTTACCATTACAAGGAGTAACACTTCCGGTCATTAAATCCAGCTTTTAATACCAAAAATGATGGATTGCAAATTTTCATATAACAGTGGCCATCAAACGCATCAAATAAGTTTACATGTTGCATATTTCCCCCAACTGGCACGAGTAAAGGAATACAGCCAATCGAGAGTGAGCTATGAAAGGTAACATCCTATCTGGACAAAAAGCATTCCATGGGTGCACGGTCATGTGATCGTGCATCTTCAAATTACATGTACTGTTATGACAATTTTCTAAAGTGAAACACTAGATAGCCGTAAACAAATTTTACTTATTGAATTACAAATCCCCCACTCTAATAACTCGTCTTTTGTCAAGGAAATAAATACCGTTCAGTCGTTGAAATATTTCGGGGCAGCATTTATGAAGTTAAGCTTGGTGTCCTATAATATACTATATATTTTAAAAACATTACGGAGAAAGGCAATGAATTTAAGTCTGAGTAGAAAAAACGAATGACACAAATTTCAAAGTGAAATGTTTCCATTGTCGAGCCTATAATAAAGTAGTGATAAAAATTGAAGTCTGGCATCCAACAAAATATTTCACTAGTTGATTTAAACATGTATAGCATTATTGGTAACATGGGTTTTGCACAATCTCACTGCATGTCTTGAATGCCACCAACATTCATTTGCTCCGCAATCCCAGCATCTTCTTTCATAATTTGGGTGAAAGAACTCCAATCTAAAGCCGTTATATTTTCAAACATTTCCTCGCCACCTTTTATTTCCCAACACGCAGCAAGAAATGCTGCAAAGAGTTGAAAGAAAAAACGCTGACAACTTTGAAAGTGTTCCAAAGACTCTAGTAATCACGCCTAATTCCTTCGTTACTGACCATCCACGGCAGTGATGTCGTTGAGAAGGAGGAAAAAAAACAAACTAAAAGTTCGAATAACTACCCAAGGATGAAATTCGACCATTTTCTCGGACCAATCAAACGTCAGCGCATCCCTCCAGGAGACGTTCTCAACTGCGATTGCTATGAGAAAACACGCACCTTGCGGATGGAGTCCCGTCCCATCCATGCATAAGATGTATTACTTTCGGACCGTTGTAATTCTGTGTACATATTACAGCCGGCAGATGCGATCGCGGTAAGCGAAAAAAGTAATTATTGCGTCCATCCGTGTGACCAGTGACCGCAAATGAAAAGCGCCTTCCCCGTGGCGCTAATTCCAGCTTTCATTCTTTTTTTTTTCTTCTTTCCTCTCGGATATTTCTCATTCTCGGTCCATTCTTTTTGTGCATCTTGTGGCCCGTGCGATCTATCTCGCAGCCACCTAGCTCCATTAATCCCTCTATTTACACATGGAAGAAGCCGCGGAATTAAACAACTTCTATTGGCGCTTCCTTCTTCCCAATTGAATAGGATCGAGCAAGGAAGATGATGAAGAAAAAAAAAAGCCCACCGCAAACTCTTAAGAAATTGAATGAAGAATTCATATTATCCTTCTTAGGGGAAATAAATGAGATGAAAACAAACTTCCTCGATGGCACTGAACGCCGAGACGAGTGCGCACTCGTACCGAGAGAAAAGGTCGTGAAGGGGGTAAAATGCGGTAGAAGAAGGTCGGCGATGCCATGACTATGGAAACGTAAATTCATTAAAGTAACCTTACTTCTAATACCGATGATTTCGAGGTCATGAACAAGAAACGCTGGCAAGAAAAGTACTAGAAATGGCAGTGAAGGTTAAGCGCTTGCAACCAACGAACAAGACTACCTGCACGTACATGTACTGTAGATCTGAGTTCTGGAATCCTCGACGATGGCAGGTTTGTATCAACACGAGTTTTTGACCCAAAATATGCCAGTTGTATAGAAGGTAGGCAAAAGTAGGGAAACACAATGCCTAAAATGGTGTAGCACGTACTGTACATGAACGCTTTTGGCATCAAGCCTTGGAATGCAATTCTTTACCCTGCAGTCAGTACATGGTACCGTTTGGCAGAGGGGATCACTATACAAATTAAGTATAAGCAGTCTGGTCATGATGGACCCCCAACATCACAATTTAGTTATATTTTCCGTATTTGGGACTTTAACGAGGGAAATGGAATGGGACAGGAAGACGGTCATGGCCGATTTAATATACACTGTAGGACTATCTCAGCATTCGCCTGGAGGAATTGTGGGAACCATGAAAAACCACAATGGAGGATAGTCGACCCGGGAATCGAACCTGAGTCAACCGAATGCAAGACGAGAATGCTAACTTCTAAGCCACCTTGCTTACGGAAGTGAACAGAATGAAATGTACGTCCCGGATTTTAGAAACTGCTATCCTATACCACACTCTACAATCGTACATGCTCAACAGGGTTCCTCTTACAACGTGTAAATGATGTCCCAATACGTACAGTAGGTATTTAAGGAATTCAATGGCGCCAATATCAAGCATTACAGGATTCCCCCAAGAATTTCACATTCAACTTCTCTGACTTTTTCAGGTTTTGAAACAAATTTCCCTGAACAAAAAAAATACCACAATCGACATATGCCAGCCAATGTTATCCACGGTTTTGCAAATTTGACATAGGAAAACATTCAATATTTTGCAAAATTTACTAAAGAATTTTGAAAATTTGTCTTCAGAAAATGTGGAAAGTTTTGCAAATTCGTACCGCGACATTTTAAAAAGTTTGCAAATGGGCTCTGAGCTATAGGCAAATAGAAGCATTAATTTTGGATTGTGACATCATTAATACGTTGAGTTTCCCTGACTTTTCCAAAATAAATAATTCTTCCCTGACTTGCCAGGTTTTCCAGGTCTGGGGAACCCTGCATTACAAAAAGTAAGTATTTCCATAATTTTGTCCACCCCCTGTATATGGAACCCACTGGCAGGGAACCATATACTACAAAGGTACTTTAATGTATTCCGCATTATGCTCACTTTTAAAAGTATCATTTCGATGTCTGCTATACAATATTTTGTGATGGACATGTCCCTTAGCAACCATTTGCATGTATTAATGTAGCAAATAAATGAACACATGTATATTATTAGAAGACTACCTTGTAAAACATAGATCAAGTTCACTGCGAAGTTTAACTAGCATTACCGAGCGAGTGCCTAGTATTGAATATTTCATTTCTCGGCGCAATGCAGCGTGACACTTACGGCTTTCCTCCAAAATTAAAGGAAAAATACTGTGTGCTGAGAAATCGAATTTCGCTATAGGAGACAAGAAAACTCGAAGGCGACGCGTCACCAGTACAAAATATTTACATTCTCTTTGTGTCGAAAATAGTGGGTCGAGAAAGTACCAAAAAGAAATCAAAACTAAAACTTTAAAGCTTGTGAAAATTGGTACTACGATTCTTATAAAATAAATCTGCATTAAAGGTTCAAAGCATCATTAAGAAACAACACCAGGCGAATAAATTAGACTTAACTTCGCAGCCAAACCTCGAAGAATTTCGAAAAAAAACGTGCTATTCACATTATAGATGACCATGGCAGTAATTTTGATTAAGCAAACAAAAGAAAATCATAAAGAATACATTTAACTTTTACAAATTGGCCCTGCGATTTCTGGAATAAGATCTGCATTGCGACCTCTACAGTGTATACGCTTAATTGGGGAACAACGTCTCCACATCTCCAGGAATCTCCAGAAGCCTTTGAAAAAACAGACGATGTACATGAAATGTCTATAAGATGATGACCAACTCTGGAGTGAATATAACAGCAACAACAAAACCGGAGAGCATTACTTCATTTCTGCAAATTAAGGCTAGACCAGTCAGCATTTTCAATATTCCAACTGCTGTGACATTGCTTGTCCCTGAACTGATTTCCATGAAAATCCCTCGTTTTCCCTGCAGAAACGACTCTCAAAGCAAGGCTATTGAAGCATACAGCTCACGCACCACCAGGGGATAAATTTTGGGCTCAGTCGCCCACCCACGTCTGCCGCGTGTTGACCGCATCGATATTATCACGTAATTGATCCCCGTTGTTGCCGAAAATCAATCAGCAGACTGCTGACTTTCTGCTAACCCCCGTCTCGTATTTCTCGCATTCGAATGACCATTCACCCAGTCGTGGCACGAAATGCGAGTAAAGAAATATTTTCACAACTGTAAAGAATAGCATGCAGCCATTGAAAGGGGGGGTGTCTTGTTTGCATTTAGATGACTAAGGCTCGCAGGGAATCTGCTAAGAAAGCAATTGGGCAATGTTCATGCGCCAGGGAGGAACTCTTGGAAGACGTACTTTTCAAAGCGGGCGTCGAAGCAATAGGCGCTCCCAGACATTTCTGAAAATTTTCTCGCATCATAACAACGACTCCGTCCGCCCATTTTTTGTAATTAGGCAACATAAAAAGTAATTAGATGCACTAAGGAAACCTCGGGGCTGGAATAGTCATAAATAATTAAAACTTGTCTGGCATTTTGGGGTTCAACCAGCCCGCACGCATATGCGAATCGATCGCACATCACTCCCATCCAGAATGCAGGTAAAAAAGAAAAAAAAGACAAACCCCTCACGAAACGCTCCGTGCATTAAATATCTTGGCGCTGCATTATTCATTGGTGTAGATTGTTATGCAAGAATACACCGCGTGACACTCTGTATATGCTACGTTGAACTCATTCGCTTTATATCTCCTCCCCCACCTCTCTTCATTTTCTCCACTTTCAAGCATTTCATTATTAATTAATGAACGTGTTTAAATGAAACTCCTAACTAGACCCTTGGTGACCGCGCTTTTGCCAAGCGCAGATACCCCCAAAACACAAAGCCGAGCAATTGCATGAAATTAGTCAAAGAGGCGAACTCAACTTGAATATAAAGCACTCTGATTAGTTACTGGCCCTCTTGCAGTTACCGCAGCATTTCATTGCAGTCCAACCTCTGTTTACGGGCACCTCTGTACATTGCGTTTCATCAGACGCATGGTTCTTGAACGCGTTTAGGTACAAGTGCAAAACGCAACATGTCATGCGCATGCGCGTCTCTGTACTCCACCAACGCAGCGTTCGATACAGAAACATCTGTAGAAATCAGAAGACACTTTTTTTCTATAACGACTATAAACGCTTATCAGTAATCGTTAGAGGGAAGCTAAAGTACATTCATCGAAGATAAACATCTTGAAAAGAAAAATGTGAAAAGAATGACAGTACGACAAAACCAGAAATTAAACTCTATCCAATGCTATTACCTTTTTTATAAAGTAACTACACAACATACACAGATCAATACGAGCAGACATCAAAGGCTATAGGAATGCTATCAATATGTCAATATTTAAGCCGAGATTACTATCTCTGTACGTCAAGATCTCTATTGGAATTGGTGTATGATATTTAGATATAGATATATCTCATTCCCACGAGACCATCATTGCAGGAAGTGGAAATGGCATGAGTATTTTAGTTAAGCTTTTAAAATGGATTAAAAAAGGAATATAGTATCGATTAGCGAACCAAACACGCCCACTTAGCTGGTAGATTCAAAACTGGACTGCAACATTAGTTTTAACATTGTTTAATATCAAACGAGAACTGAAATTGAATCCTATTTTGTTAAAAACACGTGCGAGAAACTAATGGATGAATTTCTCCAGAACTTTGAAATAACATTGTATAAACTATATAAATGTATCCCGATTACCTATTCGGTACTTTCAAATTTTCAACTCTAACCAGAAATAAAATATGCAGAGAACAGGGCAAAACTTTAAACCAGCGCCATTTTCACTTTCCTTTTTCTTCTCTTGATCTATACAGTACACTTTTTTTTTTAAAAAAAGCCTTCTCACACTATCATGATACTCAAATTTCTAAACGACAAATCCACTCAGAATAGTAAAGAAGTAATTAAAAATTAACGTTAAATTACTGATTCCAACCGGCGCATTTTATTCCACACCATATTTGAAACTAAAATGGATACATATAGCAGTAGGAGCAGTAAACATTTGTTTTAGTATTTTTATTTATGGTCACGAACACGTACACACCATGCCCGAAGTTGGCCCTCACCGTGCCCACCAACGAAGGTTCGAATCCATGGCCAAGCACGTTGTTCTCAGCCCAAAAGCCGTTGAATATTAAAAATTACTTTTATGAAGGGCGTTTCCTTTGTTTCGCTAAATAGCAATTGGTTTATTCGAAAGCCCAACATGACCGTAGCTAAGGTAATTCCCCTTAATTACCTACTCATTAGCGCGAACAGAGATTCCCCCGCAATCTTTTACGCATATTCGGTGGTACCCCCACCATGCAGCCGGGGTTCCTCGACGCTGACGCACCAATTTCAGCGAGCGAATTCTCGAAAGCAAACAGGAAATGGATTCAGTTTTTAAATGGTACATATGTGCCCTCCGTATGCTAATGTTGCCTAAAGTGAATGGACCCCATGGGTGTTGCTTAGAAATTAAATTTTGCGCAGCAGAAGCCCTTTCTTGGCAGAGCTTCTTACGGTTCGCTTATAGATATTAAGTAAGGGGCTTTTGGGTACCTGTGGGAGAGAGGATTAACTGGAACAGACCGAGAGGAAGTGAAGATCCACTCTGAGAGGAAAGATGCAACCTTTCTCAATACGAAAAGGCTGCAAAACTGCGCCAATTTGCGCTGAATCACTGGCTTTAACCGTAAACAACCGCCAGCAACAGGCGTGCCACGTGATCTCCTAATTAAACGCGGGATGATGCGTTTTCAAGTAAAAAAAAAGTATGGCGAACTGCTGCAGGTCCAAGAATTAAGATCCTCCGCTGCAGGCATGGACTCAGCACTCCTTTTATCTCAGGGATTAACCAACTTTTTTCAACTACGAGTCATCCTCATTAGACACAGAGTTGCAATCATGTGTCGTTGTTAATGCTGAAACAAGAATGGACCTTATCATCCTTATAACTAGCCGCAGAGGCAAAGGAAAGTGTAATGAAAGTATGGAAAATTGTATAGCTGATGTGCAGTACAACATGTAGCCACGATGGGATGGATGCTATAGATAAGTTTTTTGTTCGTATATTCTCGAAAATTTGCGAGATCCGATTGTTTGAAAACGGATAAACAACAAGTTATGTTAGGTTTTGATAATCTTTCAGCATTATATGCTATTTTTTTTTCGATATAATGGATGGAGGGTCATTTGGTGCGATTCGCAAAACTTTGTTTGAGTGCCCTTATGAAGTCCAGGAAGGGATTTTATAATATCCCACAAAAACCATGATGGTAGATCTTCTAAAAGGTCGAACATCAAGGCTATATGTATATAGCAATGATAAATGTGCATCGTCACGCCAGAATGCATTAGCCGCATATCCTATTCGTCACATTCCAGTATTTACTCTAGGGATCGATCATTAATATTGTCATGGTTTCCCACACTGAACTATCAGTTGTAACGAAGCAGTGTTTATGAACTCAGCACTTATGTCGCCGTCGAATATTGTACAATTGTACATTAAAAATTGCCAATTATGAAATTTGTCGGTTCATGGAACTCAAATGTGATTCGGGTGATGGAAGGGTGAAAAATACTTACTACTTAATCTGAAGTTTTTTCCCATCCTATATAGCTACATTTCTGCAGGTCAATATATTTACTTTACGCAGAATCGACGCACTTATTATGCATGTACATATATTTCCAAAAGTGAAACATTGCATGGATACAATGCGATAAAGGAAATATTTGAATGATTTTGTATGCATATGTTAGACAACCGTTTAGAGTCCGGTCAAATTTAATTTGGTACAAGTTTTGAAAGCTGCCAGATTGATTATAAACCAAACCCAAATTACAAAAACACCGTATTGAATTTTAAATTTCATTGATTCGCATGTATGTATGTGACATACTCGAGTAGGCATGATTCTGGAAAGTTGGGAAATCTATGTCCTGCCTCAGTCAAAAAATATAATAAAGCTATAGGCTTTACCAGAAATAGATTTGACAAGGCATATTGCATCCTCAGCCTATTTCTATGAGGGAGCTAGGGTTATTCTATGACGCTCATACGCCACCCCATCCTTTAAACTTAAAATCCACCCGTGTAATCCTATTGCAAACTCTCATAATTACTTTTGTCTACCTATTGGAATGTCTGCAAATTCTTCATTAAGTTGGAACTACTCCGAACAACTGCGACTTCGGCTTGCGTATAGCTGATTTTTTTTTCACTTACCGAGCAACGAAGGCCCACTTTCCCAGAAAATGTCATTTAGAAGTTTCGATCTGGTTTTAATTTACCCTAAAGTCACATTTGTGAATTCTTTGATGTCTTTCAGGAATTTAATAATTAGAAGTAAACACTCCAGTTGCTATAGTGGCTGCGTGGCGAAGACGCGCATGCCGGAGTGAGGATTGAAACGCGCTAACTAAACTAACGAGACATTTGGCCCATTTGGAAACGCGGGTTAAGTCGAGTGTTGTTTAATTAACTGAAGAATTTCAGCCAATTAACTAGATCCAAAAATCTCCATTTCAAAAATCTTAGTTTCAACGAGAAATCGCTCGCCACACAATACGAAAGTTAAAGTCGTTGGAAGAATGGTTCAACCAAGATGGAGGACTGAGGGCGAGTATACAGCATATTTATCTAACGTCACAGTTTAGATGACGTCAGAATTCGTGAAACATTTGTAAATGCGAGAGTCGCCACCATGCATGTTGGCTTTAAGTCGAACGAATCCACTTCTTGAGGTAAAATCACCATGTGCGTGATCATGGATACACCACCATGACGCATCCAGATCTGTCTGAATTGCATACACATTGAGCGTGATCATAGCCTGATGATTAGATGATTTGGAAAAAATAGATTCGCTGGTTAACGACAATCAAGACTTTGTGGGGTAAAAACTAACTACAAACTTCTGGCAAATTTACAACAAAAGATTGATAATTAATTTGAATTAATCGAAGACACCGACCAACAGCAGTATTGCTAAGCAACGTTTCGGGAACAAATCCGTTTATTCAATCCTTTATTCAAGCTTTGGACTATTAAATAAAGGGATACAGTATGTTCCCGAAACGTTGCCGCTTAGCAATCCTGCTGTTGGTGGTTGTCTTCGATTAATTCAAATTAAATTCAATTACCGACCACTTGAAGATGGCGTCATTTATAAGATTGATTAGACGTATAATGCACATGTGAACCGTCTGAACGCTGGTTATGTTTGAAACAAATATCATCAGTTTACAACCAGTTTTTTTTTCTACAAGGAAGAATCATCTCGGCACATTGCAAACTTTACAACACATGTCACTCTTTCACTCTTTCATATATACATTATAAATAAAAGCAATTTATCACCCACCTTTCAAGACGGTCAAAGTAGCCTCAGCGGTGACGGCATCCCCGACGCCATTTTCGGCCACGCATTCGAACCGGGCTCCGTCCCTTCCGGTCCTGACGGGTTCAATCCTCAGCACCGATCCTCCGGGAATGCTCTGGATCATGTGTCGCGTCATGGACACGCGTTTTCCATTCTTTCTCCATTCCAGACGAGGTTTCGGATTGCCTCTTGCTTTGCAGTAGAATGCGACTATTCCGCCATTGACGGCAATTTGATCCCTCGGCCTTTCTTCGATTACAGGTGGATCTAGAGGAGGAGGACGGATGAGGAACGCCAACGGTGGTAAGGGGATAATGGATGGACGGATAAAAGGTGCAGATATTGGAGTTTGGGGGAAAGGAAAGAGAAAAGAGAGAGAGAAAAAAAACACGGAATTAGTCGAGTGTTTGGAGCGCTAAGCCCGACTTCCTTTTCCTTCACCTCTTGCAGGTTCCACGTCTATATAAACGCCAAAGGATTATACAAATGGTGGCTGTCAATAGGACATTCATGGATCATTAGGAATTAGCGAACGATCGAGAGCGTTAAGCGCAAAGAATGGTATCCACCCTGTCCCAATGGAAAAGCGCCATTCAGCGTTCTAATCAACACTCGAGTTGTGCCAGACACTTTTGAGCGCTAATGCCAATTAACGCTATCCAGATGAATCCTCCGAGCGCCGAGCGCAATTCATTTGGGCTAAATTTATTTTTATTCGACGAAATTTCACCCATTTCGAGCAGTCTCGCTGCCTAGACTATAGTGCGAGGACTATTAGTGGAGACCAGCGTGACAAGATTAATGCGAACACGTTGAACTGACAGAGCTAGACTTTAACCCCGACTTCAAAATCCATTTCAGTTCTCCTGCATTATTAAAGACCAAATAAATAATAACAACGTTTGGATCGTATCGGGAAGGCATTGTGGTTTTAGCACGACGTCGATGAAATATTAAGACGAATTTCGTATAGCGCAACGACCGAACGGACGATGGTCTTGCTCCAGGACAACTAGTGCTGCATGCCCCTAACCCAATCACTGTCGAACAACGACATGTAGTCTATACGATGTGACTCGCACTGTCACCTATAGCTAACAAACTGTTTGGTGTACTGTTCGAAGATGTTCGCCTCGACGTAACGCATTATGCGATGGAAGTAAATTATTCAGCCAAATTTCAGAAAAGTTAAGCTCGCGATGTTTTGACAGAGATACGTTAGCAAATACACATGTATTTCGATCAGCCGGTGCATTAAATATGTATTTCCAGAAACGTTACACCGCAAACTCGGCCCTATTTAAAAACAACATGTCAATAATAGATTTTGCGCAATGCCTTTTATTTGAAGTACATCTCGGAAGACATTTTTTTTTTGTTTTCCCGACGTTATATATATAGTTTGCGACCGGAAATAAAGTTTGTTTCGCCAAAAGCAATTACAGTTTTTAGGGCAATTTCATTTCCCGACTATATTGTAAATATCGCAATATCCAATGGCATTAAACTTGTCTCCTTGAATTTTTCTCTGCCATGGCAAAGACAACTACATGTTGTCATACACAATAGTATACAAAAACGCTCCTGAAACTAACTTTTACCGGAAACAGGCACCTCCTATATCTTGATCAGCCTTCATGTTGAACAAAATAGCATCGTACTCTCAAATTCGTCTGATATAATACAGGAGATAACTGAAGTGAATTAAAGATTCAATAGGGACTTATAAAATATACATTACAATTTGAAATTTTTGTTTAATACTATCAAAAATAGAAACAACACGCAGAAAAAATGGGACCCACCATAGATTATTTCTAACCAAAATCCTTCAGTACATGTACATGAAATGAAGGATTTGTTCAACATAATTCATTTCGCACAATCTACCATACTTATTTTTTGTTTCCGATAAGGTAAGACTCTGGTAGATTTATCGGAGGTCATTGTACGAGCCATGTCTGCCACAAACAGAATGCACCATGAATGGCAACGTTTCTTTTCGGACTCGCCACTTGCATTATTTAAAAAAACGAAAAGTTTCAGCGCAACATTTGGAAATGGCAAAGAGACAAATTTAGCTGCATCAATTCGCCATTCTCGAATAAATTTGTGTCGGGACGTTGGTTGCATACGCGAACGAAATTTGACTGGATTCACTAAATTATTAATTAATAAACGAGAAAGGATATAGTCGCTCGCGTAACAAGCTGCAATTTAAAAGTGAATTTTTGAACCAATTTCTAATTTCAGCTGCAGGAAGTATATCTGCATTGGACGGAAGTAGCGTGCACGGGAACATCGGCAAACGTATTTTTCCATGTCAGAAATGTACCCAATCTCGCGTGGCAATGCAAATAACGATGCACTGTTTACATCTGCTCTCATGAGAAATCCAGCTTTAGAAATATTATTATCGTAATTTCCGAGGCCTACATGCAGGTATACTTGTTTTGAAGCGAGCGAAGCCGCACCGCTGCTTATACGTTATAATTTAATTCAATGAATATATAATTTAATGCAAATACTGCGTGTTTACTATAGTAACCACGTTTTCAGAAATACTAGATGAACTCTATTTCGAGCCAATAGCGGCACGCCCACACCAAGTTGCGACGCACAAATGTTGCTGTTCTCATACATTTCTTTGAATCCCAAAAGATCTTGGAAAATGAACGAGGCATAGAAATATCCCATTTCTCAACTCTAAACAACAACATGTTTTTGAGGACAACTCAATCATCCTTTTAAATAATTTGCATATGAGAACTCGAATACTTCGTTGAGTTTTGAAGATGGCAGAGCATCAATCCAACCTGTACATGCTCGCCTTTCAATCACATGCATTTTGTTCGTAAATTTCGAAAATTTAATATGATTAGCTGGTTATGAGCGAGCCTACTTTTCTTTTTCCACCAAAAAGAAATTTTTACGAGAAAAAACTAAATGCGCTCGGCACCATGACACGGCAATGTTGGAAAAATAGGTTTTTGATATCTGGCTGATTTGACGTGGAATCACCCCGAGGACTATTAACGATTCTGTCTCGATGATTCAATTTCCAATTGAGGAAAACCCAATCTGACAGCTATTTTCTTCACGGGCTATTGCGCAGCATTGCTACAGTTCCCGTCATCGAGGGAATCGCATTAGCCACCAAACGGTAATGGATTAAATTCGTTATTTCATTTACGGTCTTAAACATACTTCATTAAAAAATAAACAACGAGGCGAGCGCAAAGACGTCGTCCAGCTTTCCGAAAAATGCGCTTAAAACTTGCTCCTACGGCATGATAGACACGTATCGATCAACGCGTCATTAATTAATTTAGGAAAAAAAACGTGTACCGTAATATTCGCCAAATTGACAGTTTTGCTGACACATGGCCCAATTTTCCCGCAGTCTGTGCGTGCCATTCAGTTTGGGCTAATGAATGTAGGTGCAGTCTGTCATTCAACTGGAAGCAGGGCAGTTGTGCAACGCTATCCGCTTTTGCTGGGATTGGGTACTAAACACATTTTAGCCAGACGAAAATGCCATCTAAGGCTTTTCTATTTATAAGCAAGGTCACTTTATCGCCGTCTGAAGGACCACGCATAAACGACGTCCAATTATAGATTAGATCTTGTATCACAATTCCTAATCATGCATATAAAATGCTTTTATCGTGGAAATGTGTATGCACATCCTCTATTTTTTTTTATTCTCTTCATTTTTAAATCTAGAAAACATTTGGAAATTAATGTCAATTCATTCGAGAATATTGTCCTTTGAACAAAAAGTTATAAAGCAGGGTACACACTATCACCAAACCAAAACTAAAAACTCCAAACTTGAAACTTTTCTGGTTTGTGGCAACGAAAAACTGTTTTTGCCAAACTAAAAACTAGAAAATCAAGTTTGCACACTAAGTTGGCGTTCCCGTCGAGTGTCGGTGAGATGAAAGGGAAATAGCCAAACATTTTGACGGTGGCGCTGTTATCAACGCTTCGTCTGCACGATATCGACGATACTGCTGACGACAGCATATTGTATCTATCGTGTTTTGAAGTCTGTATCCTCTGTTTTTTTCTGAGTTTTGTCAATATGGTTTGTTGCAGTGTGTAGGCTCAGGTTTTGCAAAACTATAGTTTGTTTAAATTCTTTTTATAGAAACTAGTTCACGTTGAAAGTTTGGGGTTTGTGGTTTTTAGTTTTGGTAGGCCGGTGGCTATATAGTCACCACTTGGAACACTATTTAAAAGGACTAACATGATGGCATTAAATGAAAGTTTTTCTTAATTTAAACGGGCCTCAGCAAAAGTTCTAATATTCACCACTTGAAAAAAAATTATTTACGTACAAAACGAAAGCAATAATGATTTTTTTTATATTTAAACGGGTCTCAGCTCATTCGTAATTATGATTCAAAACGATATAGATCACACGACTCCCAACGTGTCTCAACTGCCATTTTCAAAAAGTGCTCTGCGATTATAGAACATTTACAAGTCATTGGGTGGTACCACTATAGATTTAGTATGAAACTGCAAAAGTGGGAAAAAAAAGCAAGCCAACAGCATTTTTTTGACGTCGCAACAGAAACGCAGTTTGCGAGTTTGAAGACAATTATCCACTTTGATAACGAAACCAACAATGAGGTAATACTGCGTATTTTATGATGGTGGTTAATTTATACAGTACAGCTGTGAATTTTAGAATATGCTGGTTAAAATGTATTACACATTGGTAGAATTGAAATGAGTGTCACGCTTAAACAATTTCATAATTTGCGATGACATTTTGTCAGTTGCTGGTTTTTCGTTATCGGATTTTGAATATTTATGGAATTTCATAGTTCACTTGATCGATCGAAGAGCGGCTTTTCCACCTATACTTACACGTTAATACCTCGATGTACTGGTAGTCAGTACGGTTTCCCCCTACATAGGATTAAAATAATAAACACGTCCTGAAATGAGCTAAACCGAGGCTATACCGAATTTCAAAATCTCCTACGCTATCTGAGATGATCTTTGAATTTTTTAAAATTCCCTAATACAATGAAAGGTGCATAACATGGGGGCCCTTGCAAACTGAACAGGGATGACATGAAAAGGTGCGCAATGCATAGAATATAGCCTAAAGTAATTCAATCCAAAACGTCGTAATGCATGATAATGCAAGATAAAATATACAGTAGTTAGTTATGGACGCATACATTACAATCGATGAAGAATTAATAAACCTTAAAATCATCAGTAACTTTGGAATACCCATGATTATATACGATATTGCCTTACGGAACATGTTCATTTCGATTCAGCAAATGCCTCAGGTAAATTTCAGAAACTAATAAATGAAATGTGATCCAACAGACTACGAATATAGCCTACTGCAGAAAGTCATTGTTACGATATATATGAATAAAAAAACATCACAATGTTTTACACAGCATCTACTCTCCGTAAACTACACTTGACATTTGCGTTATCTGGATGCACGATATGCGATACAATTTTTATTCTTATATATCCACGCAACTTTATTCGGAACCAAGATGGTGGCCAAGGAGAATTGGGCTACCCGGCTAAAGAAATCCAGAAAATAGTAGAATTTCATGTTTCGTAATTTTTCGAAAAACAAAAAGACCCAGGCCGCTCGAAACCCCGGTTTCCATTGAGAACCAGTACGCAAAACTGCGACCGGTAGAGTGCACGTGTTCTCGAATACTGGATGTCACAAAGAGGAGGAGAACTAGAGAAAACGTGCTCGCAGCTGATGGTCGCCATTTTGCACACAGACTCATAACGGAAACTGCATGCAAAACTTAGCTGCGAGTAGCCATACTGCGAGTGGGTATTGCGGTCTCGTTCAATTCCGGTAATTGTTGGGTAGGCACACGCATTTTTAATTTAAAGGCATGACGTAATTCACATGTGCAGTACATCACATATTTTTAGTCATGCAATTACTTCAATTTTTCGGTAACATTTGATATTGCACACGTGGATTTTATCTGTTTCCTTGGCTGATTTTGATATAAATCGCGGTGTGCTGCCTGACCTTCGATATGTCATGTCGAACGATGGACAATATGGACAATTTGGACAGAATGACACCAGCGGTGTACATTTCGTGTACAACATGATTCACATACTGCAGATGTGTGTTCACTGATATGCTATCGATATGTTGAAGGATTAAATCGATCATTTCGGACTTGCAGCACTATGTCACTCAAATATTAATCTGTCCATCACCTGTTTCGGCTGATCGAGGAGTTAGAACTTTATAAATAATAGCATGCAGTGCATCGACCATGAATTTCAAGGGATTGTATTAAGGGAAGGCAAGTATTCTGTATTTTTTTTAATAAGTACAATAAAACATGGGCGTTTGACTCTTTCAACAACAGTTCTGCTTTTGGCTTCACCTATACATCGTCGCCCTGCCAATTTCAATGACAAAAAGTGATCGAGTGTTGATAGCGAGCTAGGGTCGGCACAACAACCACAAAACCCATACAAAAGCAGATGTGCATTCTATTGAGACCTATACAGTGGGAAATGTTCGAGTTCAACCAATAAGTGCTGGTAGGGCATGCAGCTGCAGTACGTAAGTGCGATATAAAAAAGGAAGGAAAACAGGTTGGGAAATAGCAATTGCATATGCACATATTGTGACATATTGCGCAACAATGCGAGCGCATTGAGACCGTCCTATGCTGAACTCTGGAGAAGGTCAAAATCAGCAGAATATCCATACAATGCAACAAAACGTTTTGCTTCTAATAAGCTCTCGAATTAGTTACCCGAACCTATTGCTTACTGAGTATGATGACAGATACAGTGTAAGTCAATAACAAGCACCAACCTAAACAAGTACATGTATACATGTACATACGATTTTGTCAGCGTTTAATCTGAAAGTCATATTCTGTCCACTCCACACCATTTGAAAGTCTTGGAGAAAGTGCATTAGATAGATAAGAGATATAATGTTGTGTAAACAATATACAGTATATTGGTTATTTTTACGTCTTTCAAACATGCAGCTATGGTAAACCAAATTATCATCAATGAAAATTAACTATTAAAAGTTTTAAAGGATAGTTTAAACCGAACTGGAAATGTTTTGCATCCTGTACTTGCGCTAAATCAATGCATCGTAGATTTATACTCATAACGGCAGAGAAAATTTAAATGTTTCGCACAATTGGAAACGCACCGATCCATGAAATACAGTATGTAACGTGCGTTATTGCAAAATTGCTATAACCATTTGTAAATCGATGCATAATATGATTATCCACTCTAGGATGAATTGGTTGGCCCATTGGGCGGATGTGTGCTATAGACAGCTGCAGGAAAATTCATTTTCCGGTTCCTCATAAAAAAACTATATAATCCAAGCTTCGGGATACATTGCAGTTATTATGAAAGTCTGGGAGAAAGTGCAGTAAATTGAGAGAGAACAATCCTAAGGGAGCAAACTTTCCAATTCCAATTTTCTATTTTGTCTAGTCTCGTACTGTACAGACAAAAACAAAAACTTAGTACACACTGTAAAACCCTAGTGCACACTGTCTCGCTATATATTCAAACGCGAGATTTTTTAGTTCATAACCAAACTGAATTTCCACTGGTCCGATTACAACTTGACTATTGGGTTTTAAAAAAACGATGTTTTACACAATTATAGAGATGCGATCAATCAAAATGCTCAGTTCGCGAGTCTACAAGGTTCTTTTGGTGCACGGCTGTATGCACTCAACATTTCTTTCTTTCCTTCTATAGCGAGGAGTTCATCGGCAAACCTTTCTTCACTCCTTAAGAGTTTCGCAGAGCATCTTTTGCCCATTGCATTAGGTTGATATCATCTGATGTTCCTTGGAGAGAGTGAAATTACATAACACGGCAAAGCTCCCATAACAGCCAGCGCTCGCCCCGCAGCACGTCATTGGCAAAGCAGATCCAATCTTGTGTGTGGCAGCCACAAGCCAATTTACGACGAGTAGAAACCAGTGTAGGGGCAGACGTTGAAAATGGATGGAAGGAGAGCTGTTCTCTACGAAAACATTCCCTCGCCGAAAAAGAATGGCGGATTCGGCAGAAAGAAGACGTAGTCGTAGACGAACCAAACCTTCCAGCGTTGGGCAATGAAGGGAATGGACGGAAAACGACTCAACCAAGAGCCATAAATTTGCAGCAAATTACGTACGTGCATACAGTGCATCAACAAAACACTACTATTTAAATCCTAATTTAATGACGGTCCACAGCCGAAATCAGATCTTAAATTTGGCTTATCACAAATGCCTCGTCTTTTCAGAATGCTACCAGATAGGGGCTCCAAATACACTTCAAATGCACTGAAAATCAAAGCACTGTATTGTAAATCAAGATTTCCATCAAATGCTTTAAGACGAACTTACGCATCCATTTGTGCAAGGCTCGCAGCTTGCATCTTTTAAAACAGATTCAGCATTTTGTTAATCAAGATGGTGCACCATATGTTTTAAGTTTAAATACTGAAGATGCATCAGTTCACCTTATTTCGACAGGCTACAGATTTTAAGATAATTTCAACGGCAACATACAAGCAAGACCACTTCGTGTATTATTTCGTTTCAACCATGTTCGTTCTAATGAACTATACTCACGGAAAAGTGTGACATCTAACACTCGGTGTGCATTAAAATACAACTCAGCCAAATGATTGCGTGCATAAATCAGAAGAACGACTCTACCAAAATCCCGTCAGGTTGCATGAACTATCAATGAAGACGAGAAGCATTAATTTCCTCTCCCCTGAATGACCCCGAGCTAAGGTCACCTATAGCGAAATGAAAACCGTGACTCCATTCGATGTTGCAACGCTCGAGGACAATGGCCGAAAATCACGGCGCTTCATAATGCCCGCGTTTGGAAATAATTAGGTGGGCATGTCAATCACCCGGCAGTAAAACAACGGAAAACGTAGCCATGCAACCTGGCCAAATATTCAGCAAAACGAACGGCCATTGTTTCGAAAACAAAAGCAGTTTGGTGAAATGATGGAAAGTCACCTATACCGCACACTAAACTGACCATGCCACGAGTATCTAGATCACTTCGCAGCAGTGCCTAAGAAAGGAGGTTCTGGGCATGTACTCGTTGAATCCACACCCTGGCAGTGCCACCGTGTGGGTGGCCCTGCGCCTACAAACTTCAAATTAGAGCGTGTCTCTCACCAACCTCAAATTCCCTCACTCTCCTCGTAACAACTCACCTTTTAGTCTTTGAAAGACAACAACAACCAGCAGCCATTAACCAGTAACAAGTGCGCTGGCTTTCTCAACTCCCATTCACCTTTTCCTTTCTAATTGCTTTCAACTAACGCTAAATTTCTTCCCTCGACATATCATCGATTCGCTTTAGATTCCCTGCCACCCATCAAGAGCCCTCCCAGCAGTTGCCACAACAAAGATGGCAAAAGCGTTTTAAACAACTTTAAGAAACGTTATCTTCATTTCAAAAGGAATTACGAAGCTTTTTTTCCCTCATCGGTAAATGAAACTGGCGATAAAAAAAAACGATGCCGAGGCAGTGCTCGAAATTATGCATCCGCAATAGAAACTTAGCATTTGGGGGAACGTGCGAAGGCAGCTATTGGGAAATCAGCAGTACAGTGCAGTGCAGTGCATTGTGTTTGCAGACCTTCTTTGGGTTAGGAAAATCCATCGGTGGAAGCTAGCTAGTATAGTAGAGATGCTCGTGCACGCTCTGAAGAACCGATACTTTTCATATTATATCCCATTGTGAAGTTCTTTTTTAAATCCGGTTTGTAAGAATGCTGGCTTGCAGCGGAGGAGCTGGTTTACATTTATTTCATTTGGTCTGGAAAGATGATTTTTTATGGTTAGAAACGAAATGGCATCCGCCGTTGACGAGATTGCTAGTTTTTTTCTTCTTCGTATGGTGATTCTCGAACTTTTAAATTTTTCAAAAACAACTTTGTGAAAATGGAGAGTATCGACCTTTAATAAACTTTTCGCGCTCCTAGATCGATAAATAAACCAAATATATTTTCATTTCGATTTTCCTGACGTTCTAAATGCATTTTCCTCATGCATAAACGAAAGTCTCTGAAAAAATTTAAAATGCAATGTATAGGGTCATTGGACGATGTTTTCAGCCACAGTGTCTAGGTTATTCATCGATTTAACTTGTACCAGAATTAAGGAAGATCCACTTCACGGTTGCATGCACAAAATACTACGTTAATGACAAGTTTAATACTGCATTGCGATTTGAGTTGGATCACGTGCCAAGGGAGTGGTAGCTAAGTCAAGTGCTTTTCTGGCATTTATCTGAAAATGCTCGGCAAATAAAGGATAGTCATCAAGTGGAACTGAAGTCTAGCAGTCTTCAACAAACGATATAAATGTGGTTTATGATTCTGACCAAATGCTTGTATTAATACATCGAAGTCAATATACCTTTTTGCTTGGTTCCAAATGAATTTACATGTCAGTCAGGGCTCTGCAGATTGTAAATTTAGAATGTACATTTAAATTCGTATTATTCGAATTTTAAGACAAAAACTGATAACTTAAATGCTGTATTTTGTGGAAGACAAACACCAATAAATATCTTACGTATAATTTTTGTACGTATCTATCTTACGTACATTATAATCTACGTAAATATATTTGTAACTGATCTCAACATTACCCTAAAAAACTGCAAGTACATGTCACTGCAGTTACATACCTTCACAACAAGCAATGGATATTATTCAGCGTTACGCATGGGGCTACATCATGTGATCTTTTCATCGAATCACCAACTAAACGAACGTGCCTCAACACTGCCACCGGGTAATTTTCGCCAATGAAATGAAGGAAATGTCACGTTATACCGTATACATGTATATGCATGCTGACAAAATCTTCATAAAGTCCATTCCTTGCAACAACGGAAAATCCAGGCATTTCAGGAGCCGTTGCACCCGAGCATCCAAACCACGTCGGTGCATGGAAACAAACATCGAGGTACAGCATGCAGTAGCAACTCGATGACAAAAATGCATTTTTTCACAATTATCAAAGGAAAACCGAGCCTCGAAAATCTGTATTCGTCGAGGCTGCCCATGCAACACAGCTCAATTAGATCCCCGAACATTGAGCGGCTTCGTGCACGCAAATCCCAAGAAAAACTGAAAGGAGTCGGTTAAAAAACTTTTCACCTGGGGAATTCAGCTTCCGAATGCAAATCCCTCGTACATTAGCGAAAACGGCATAGCAGGCAACAAAAAAGGGAAATAAACATGCAGCGCCCAAATTTGGTTATTTGCCTCGGGTTGCATGCTCCCCGTCTCATCTCCTCCGCTTTAAGCCCGGATAAATGAAGCGCGGCATGCACGAACCAAATCAAGTCGTGCTAGTTTTCCAGAGATGGATGTAGGTCGACGTTTCTCATATCCTGTCTTTATTTACAGAGCGACTCCTCCGAATTCTTCCCCTCGCTAATGCCACGGCGCTATTGAACTCCGCAGATAGTCGACTAAATGCAAGATCATCGCAGTCTATACGTCGGGTGAGGTTGCCTTCTGCCGGCTCCACGACGTTTTATTCCCTCGTCATTTCCCTTATTTTGCCGTTTCTGCCTCTCGTGTTTTCTGCCTGCTGCGTCCGCCTCCTCCCCCCTCCAATCTCTTCATTCTCCAAAACTCCCCCGCTGACAACAGCTAACTTTTAATATCTCCAGAGATGAAGCCAGCGTAGCATCCAATTTGCATTTCGGTGTGGGCATCCTACGAAACCCCCTCGTGTAAACATAAATCAATAGGACGACAGCGAAGAGCAATAAACAAGAGGATGATGAAGCAATGATGATGGCGATGATGATGATGATGTTGATGAAAATGATAAAACTCGGAGCGAACCCGGGCTTAACCGTTTTTCCGTTGAAATCGCGTGAAGAAACGGAAAAAACTAATGACTCAAAAAAAAAGGAACAGAAACGGTACGAGGAATTCCGAGGGAAGATTTTGGAGGGCGAAATTAATTGGGCACATCCTCTACGATGTTCCTCTCGCGCTGCCTGCATGCATTCGTATCTGCAGATATTAGCCTAAGAAACAATCCCAATTTATTGATTTGAATCAATCAGTTTTTAGTATCTGAAAGAGGATTAAAAAGTATCGCAGTAGTCATAAAGGGCAAAAGGAAGCATTAACGACCTCTCCTATCTTTCTTCCGCAGCATGCTCTCGTACGTGAAACTAGAAGCAATCTGAGCATGGTGGCTCATAATTTCAACAAATGTTGGCATACACTTTGCATCCTGTATGTGCACATTTTAACACTTTCAAGACTGGGGGGCATATGCTCCGATTCTAAATGTTATAAATCCTAAAAAAAAAACTAATTTCTGGAAGTACATTTCTAGACAAATATGAAAATATTTTCCTCCAGTTGTCAGCTTTAAATGCAATTGCTCAGATTATTCTTTCCGCTTGCGATGGTGGGGCTTCTTGGAGTGAATGCACTCAACGATACCAAACATACACAAAGTAAACAACTTATGGTCAAGATTGCATTAACCCTTTCGGCCCAGGAATTTTTAAAGAAAAACTTAAGATTTTTCTCAGAATCCTCAAACAAATTTCGGTTAAAGTTATAGATTTTGCAATATGCATGTATATGGCACCACAGTGACATTCTTTTATGATCCGTGATGCCATAGGGAGTAATTGAACTGAAAATTGAACTGCAACATTATCCAAGAGCATTGGAATGTCAAGCTGTAATGGTGATGCATATGAACACAACGACCAAAAAAGTAAAAACAGCAATAAAAATTTAATACATTTTTCATAAAAAAGAAAATGAATGAATTTTGAGATAAAGGCTAGTATCCCGAATAAAACCAATTGCAATCGAAAATATAAATAAAGTCCGCTACAATCTGTCAACAATTGGTGATAAGAAAATGTGGGCAAGTTATGAAAGCATTCATCAAAAAGAATATAATCTCCCTAACAAAATTCTCCGAAAATGTTCGCATCTCATTCCAGGAAAACCTAGAAGACAGGTAGAAGTTTCCGCTAACTGCATCAATTTAGGAATCAGTTTTAATGGAAAATAATAGAACTCGGAATAAATCAATCTGAGCTACATGTATATGACTTTTCAGAAATGGCAATTTTGTTCGTGACTAAAAACGCATCCCTTAAATTGCGCAATGGCATTAATTTAAATATCAAACCAGTTTTTAAGCCAACAAGGGAGATTTGTGGCAAATTGAGCAATCAACGTGGATTAATTTTCCGGAAAAAAAAATGCCAAGTTGCAAAAATAGCTACTGTATATACAGTAGAATTCAGTTTGAATTGCTTCCAAGTGTCTTCGGGTAGTTCATCTTTACGTTGTGCGACGGAAGGGTGTTTTGGTGCTGTGCAAACAGTTGCCAATCACACCGACGACGATATCATATAGCGATGATATGTTTACGAGTCGATGAAATGGAGCAGAACGCGCGGGAACAGATTCACGAGTTGAACTTGAAAAGATGAGTGAAATCCAACGCAACGCCGCTTTGTTTCAGCCGCACTTATCCATAACACTCGAGTACACACGCAAACATCGCCGAAAAACTGCGACTCTAGTTTCTATTAATATTTAGCGATATACGCCAATCTGACATCCCAAATAACAAGGATCATTACACCCCTCATTGTTCCATCACGCACCATTAAATGCGACGTCGCCTATAGGAAACGACTTTGCATGTTGCGCATCAACGTCACATTTCATTTGAATATTTCGTCGGTGAACCAGATTTAAATAAGAAATTATTCAGGTTGCCATGCATCCGAAATCAAATATTCACTTGTTTTTGTTGCGGATCAGATTCAGAAATGGAACACGGGGAACAACGTAATTCATCTACCGTCAATATGCTTACGAAGCACTTTAGTGAATCTGAGTGGCCTTTAGCAGAATGCCGTTGGCACGCGCACTAGCTGCTGTTCACATTGCAGTACTTATATTTTATTGTGCTTTTGAATCATTCAATTGCACCTCAATCTATTTTTGTGTGCATTTTTGGATGTATTTCCCCGTTGCAGATCAGCCATTTTGAGAAAAAAGTGCCTGAGAATGACGAGGACCAGGATCCATATAATTGAAACCTTTCTTGGAAGAAGAGGAATGAGCAAATTTTCATTACTTATTCTCGGAATATTTAATCAACTGCTTTAAATATTCAGTGAAGCCTACAAAGCCCGCTATTAAAATCATTATTTAACGCAAATTGGAGATGAAGTGATGACGATTTAAGGAAGCCCGATGTTACGGCCATTAAATTAATTGCCAATTAACCAATGCGCAGTCTGTAAATTCCCGACTGCATGCTTTTTCGCCATTGTCTTTCGTAAAACGGATGCGCAGACGCACCATATGAAAATTCTTTGAAAAGAAGTCAATTTTTCTCCAGAGGAAAAAAAATGACGTCGCGTCGATTACAGGCTTCCAGAGTTGACAGGACAAGTTTAACAGACAAGAAACTGCCGTATCGCATCGTGACTTCCATCTCCACCCCACACTTTATTAGTGTTGCAATGCATGATGATACAGAAAGCCTAGATTTCTACAAAAAAAATATACATCCCTTTTAGTAGTTTTACTTCTGGAATTTTCCAAGCTTAACATTTTCGACGAGGACGGATTTGTTTGAGGTGACGTTTACTTTGATAGGTCTTCTCGCTGCCAATTTTTTCCATAATTTGTAGATTTGCAGAGAACGCACTTAAGCTATCATTTTCAATTACGGATGACTGGTCCGCATTCGTGCAAGTTCTGCCATATCGCGAATAAGGATGAACTGCCCATGGGGAAAAAAGTACATGGGTACGTAATATCGGTGTTTCTCCAGACGAAATTACAGATAACCCTAAAATTGTAGACGATCACGAAAAGGTTGAATCCAAACAGCGCTTCTCGTTATTGAATATCGACGATTTCCCTTTTCAATTCAATCCAAGTTCGGCTATTAAGGTATTGAATATGCATTTTCCATGACATTTGACCACACAGGCTGTCGCGCGAGCATTAGCAGTTTAGCGATCGTACCAAATCCGTATCGAGTCGCGCAGTATAGTGACACTCGCCATTGCGGAGGAATTTGAAAAATGTCGATTTGATAATTTTCCCAGAAAAGACTTATCGTGTTTGCGCGAATATGACACCCGTGTTGGGACTTTCATAACGCACCGAAGTGCCTTTTGTCTCCTCTCGTGCGCTTACGGTGTTACGAGGAGGAGAAAAGGGGAGGGGGGGCAGTGCATTAGACCACATTTGCATAATTTGAAAATGCCGAAAATAGCGACGCAGGCACGAAAGCAATGCGCGAAACTATAAAAGCTAATTCAAAGTGCGGCAGAAACAAATAGAGAAGTGAAAATGGGAAGGGGGGAGGAAAAAGATGTCAGGTTTCCGCCATCTAGACACGCGCCATATTCGTTCACAAATGGATAAATTTAAGAGTAACTTACACGGAGCTTAGCATTCATAGAGGCAAATGATTTTTCCCGAGCACTGTAAATACCCTGCAAGAACGTTTAGAAATGCGTAGGGCGAAATGAAACGAATACAGAGTTTCTCCTAAGTACTGAGCGTGCGTGAGTATTTTTTAATTTCCAATTCCGTTCCTGGAGTGGAAAAACCTCACTAAAAATGGGGGGAAATGATACCGCGCTAGAGTATTTAAAGCGCCTAATCATCTGGCAGATGTTAGCGTTAAGGGCCCGTAGACGAACGGCGTTGGCAGAAAATATGAATTTTTATGTCTTATGATTTTACCCCAGACAGGCCATGAAATACGTTTCAAAGGGACGATGCGAGCTATAGTGCTATTATGGATTTCTTCCGAAGAAAATTTAAGATTAAAATCTTAAGCTATTTAGGAAAATATTTGGTATAAATCATCCAAATCAAACCAAAACCAAAATTTGGTATCACAAATTTTAAGATTCATGACAAAGACGTGTAACATGATTTCACGGATAAATCCTTGGATGTTTACGGTCATGTAGACGATCTGGAGAGTGGTGATTTGGAGATCATGAGCATACAAGTTTTAAAAGACGCGTGTTGCAACGCAAACTTCCAAGAGAGTTGGAAATTGTGGTCTTCTTTACAAAACAGAGTGATTGAAATGTCTGGTTCCAAGGGGATAGTTTGGATGGGGTTGAGTGGACAAATATGAAGCTTTGAGATGAAAACAACTTTTATTATTTGTCCCTATCGATCAAGGTAGGTTACCCATTACATAACGTCGAGTGTGTTCAGATTCAAATTTATCCCCTCAACCCCATCCAAACTATTCCCAAGGAACCAGACATTTCAAACACCGTGTATAACGAGACCAGTGTGTCGAAAAAAATGCAGGCTAAGTTTAATCTGAAGATGTCCCTCCTTAGACTAGAGATCCAAGTTTGCGAACACATTCACACCAGTAAGTGATCCATTCCACTTCTCGATAACCCCCACCCCCCTCC
>JAQGAO010001155.1:0-26306 GCA_034697705.1 Ommatoiulus sabulosus
TTGAAATATACCCGTCCTTTACCTCCCCCCCCCTTCCCTAATCCCTTCCTACGCGCGACATGAGAGCGGCCCTACGAAAACCACAAACACCAAAGGAATTCAAGATGAACGCGTTTTCTTCTTTATATATAGATTACATAAAATGTTACTTTAATTGTTTACATAGGATTGTTTCCAGGAATAACTGACAACACGTTAGCAATAGAAAAGTTCTTCTATGTTCCTACCAGTGTATACGTAGCTTGATGGGGCGTTTCAGTACATGTACCAAGGTACTGTATATGGTTCGCCAGTCGTGCTTCTCCCTTACTCAGCCATTAAACTGGTGGAACACAATTGGTCGGTGCAACCGTATAAACTACTGTAGTACATGTACAAAACAGTTGAAAACATCATTATTGTGTTTTTGTAAGAGCATTCCGCTGCTCCATTTTTTTTGCAATTAGTCGAATAGTAGATGCACTTGATGCACTGGATTTGGCTTACACTTTTGTGATATTTTCCAAAAATATAAAATTGATAACTTAGCATATCAATCATCAAACTTTCTTGTTTTCACGCATTGCGCAATGCTCTTTTTTGATTTACGTTAAACTGCCCGTTGCAGATTCATCACGGCTGATAAAGCTGTCGGTGCTAAAGGATTCAAAGCTGTTTGGACAGAAATCAAAGAAGGTAAACCTAATTTTGTCAATAAAATGCCTCTAAATAGTTCGATTTGTGTTTCTTTACAACATTTTCTTTCCGTTTTCATGTTTACAGTAGGTCCTCGTTGTGACTTATTCTATTGTAAAATTAGCGGTTTCTGTATTCCTACGAGTCTATGTTGCAATGGCGTGCCTAACTGTGGCTACAATGACAATTCCGATGAAAGCAATTGTAAGTACATTTAACTTTAAGCATATGATCACAAGTCTTGAAATCTTGAGTTGAGTTATGAATGACAAGTGAAGGATATGAAATGGTTGCGTTTCGATGACATAATTGTGATGAGGAAAATGACGTCACGTCATGACGTAAGTCATGTCATCAGGCCAGGAAGAAGTTTGAACGATGAAACAATTTAGAAATAATTACTTTCTGAACCCAATTCATCTTTACTTTTCCTTCCTATAAAATCCCCTTTAGTGAAATCAATATTTTGAAATCTAATCTATGTTTGTTAAATTCTTAAAATTTATTTCAATAAACCCAAAGCTGAAAAAAATGTGACCAAATTAGCCAACTATGCATGCCGTCTGGTCATCCTTTGGCGAATGTCACAAAGTTTTTATGGGCATTGTAACAATGTTGTTTGAAACTGCTTTGACTGTCCTGTAGTCAAAGGTTGTAAAATGTCTATGATTTTAGGTGACGAAGCTGAGGGGGTCAATATGTACCTGCTGGTAGGGCTCATCGTTGGTGTTTCAGTGGTCATTCTACTGGGCATTTGCATGTGGTGTCACCGCAAGCACAAGAGGCGGCGACGTCATCCTCGACCACCGGAAAACCGGATGTCCCATTCGTGCGAAGTGCCGGGGGCGCGGTTCTCCTCCATGGACAGCGTATGACAACGGGAGATCTTCGCGATCTCCCCCAAGACACCTTATACAAATAATTTAATTAATGAAAAAACTGCGATGCAAAAGCAGGTGTGAATCACTAGGGAAAAAATGATACTTTTCGGCGCTTATGGGACATCTCTGTAGGTTTTCAGCCCGAAAGCTTTTATTTGTGTCATCATCACTTGTGAAACGAGTAGTCCATTGGCGTGGGACGAGGAAGAAGGAATCATGCTCATCCTGTAAAAAATCATCATTCATTGACGTCCATTAACCAGCTGAAATAATCAACCATGTGTGTGTATGTGTGGATATCAGAAATAATAGAAACCAAAAACTATCAAATTCGGTCGGGGCGCTTATTTGGGAAAATGTATTCCGCATCCATTAGGAGGGAGAAGACTTAAGTTCAAAGGTTCGTTGCGCTTTATTTTATTTGGTTACTTATAAAAATGCAGATAGATCCATGTTCTCAAACTTCTCACGAGAGTATTTCTATGGCCATGCATGTTTACGTGTCAATAATTGTTTATCCGCATCCGCCACGGATCGACCTGTCACCTGGAGTTTTGTGAAGTTAACAAAACAAACTGATATTCAAACGCTTTAGGCAGCTTCCTTGCAACTAACATCTCCTGCTTTTTGGAATCAAGTGACTATGACTCATTTAGTGCACATCCTACGTATCTTTGGAAGCCATTTTGGATTCGAAAATCAGGAAGTCAGAAGCTTTGTTGTCAGACTGACCCGCTCTAAAGACCTTATGCAGAGTTAGGTATGCAGCTACATCACGTGATCTTTTCATCGAATCAACAAATAAAGCAACGTGCATCGGCATTGCCTCCGAGTAATTTTCGCTAATGGAATGAATGAAATGTCACGTGATGTAGGCATTCTGACGAATTCTGCATAAAGTTCACTGCACAGTTTTGCAACTATGACGCATCCCATGCATATTATGAATTGCGAACAGCGCCACCTGCAGCTAGTGGCGGATGCGGATTACTGTTAGAATTACGTCTGTTCTGCCATACACAATTGCATTTATTCGTTGGCACGCACTCATTTGTCATTTCTTCAAGATTTATAGCTTTTAAAACTTGGAATTCTTATTCGACTTTCGAGAGGAATGCCTGTCTCAAGAACGATGCTCGAAGAGGATGAACGCGACCGAGTGAAAATAGTCCACCCGAAAAACGTCCAACATGGCGCCGTTTTACTGCTACAACCAACTTGGCATTTTGGGCGAAATGTTAATTACTGAAGCAGGATTGGGCGCCATGCTAGTGATATAAATATATAAAATCCGAGTAGATTTCAAAAGTACTAACTGGGATCATCCGTATAACGCGCGATTTAACATTTCCGCTGAAGGTGAAGCAACTCTTCCTAAGCTGAAACTTCCGTGTCATCGCATGTCCAATTTTGGCACGACATCCCCGTTGGATTGGAAACGTGGATTTCGTGATATAACTCCTTCAACTTGTGTGTGCGTGCTGTATGCGTGTGCGTGTCTGGATTTCGCTCACCACCAGGGGGTAGTTGGTACAACACCGCGTAACTTAGCTCTAATTCTAGTGAAAACCTATAGATGAAGTGTTGCTTCCATAAGGCACCTTGTATTACTGTCCATGTCCTTCCCTCAAGGATGAGGATTTCAACGGGGTATTGGCCTTCGAATGGACGCTCCTCAGACTCAGGACGCTCCAGTGGCGACAACCTTTTCTCACGTTGATGGCCAGCGAAACAGCCCTCCTTCAACTCAGCCACCGAAGCAACGAACGGGTTTAGGTTACAAAATTCCATTTTCAAGCCGTGACATTGGGGGAAAAAATGCTCTGAAGTAGAATGCCTAAATTGATTATTATGACCTGCGAAGGCCAATATGGATAGGCTAGTCAAATTTGGAGATCCGTGGACAGTTCTTAAGTCTAATGAGTTATGCATTAATATTTTAAGGTCTTGGTTCACGCATAAGCAGCTTTCTTTAAATAAGGAATGATATATTTTAGTCTTTTGAAGCCGCAACATCATTTTGTGGAAAAAAAACATCATGTTTGCGGAAAAAACCTCATGTTTGTGTAAAAAAACATTTACTTAGTGGGGAAAAAACATGTTTGTTGAGGGGGAAATGACATAACTTGAATGGTTAAAATGAGATTTAAAACGTGGTATATATCCATCATAAATTTGACGAATGTTTTTATGTTTGCTGGCATGCATGCAGTACATTAATAACTTAGTGTTCTAAAATGAATTTTTCATAATAATGACAAAATCCGCCTAAAATTCTGCATAATTCCACAAATACAATCATTGCATTTGTTAACGTAAACAAAACCAATTTCGATTTTTATCCTGGATAAATTGTCGTATCATTTAATGATTTTGATAATGACAGCAATATAGTACGTCATTCATTTTTTAGGGTTTTCTTATGTTAGAAAATTTTCGAAATTTATGAAATTACCTTCCATTAAATCATTTAGATTTGTAATGCATCTTACAGAAATGACGTCACAGTGTCATTGTATCTATACCGACTGCCATTCAGATGTGGCCACTCAAGTCAGCTTATTTCGTCGCAGAATGTATAAATGCCATTGGTTTCAGAGTATGGATTGTTCCTTTTATGGTTGATATCTGGATTGTAAAGATGTTCATTAAATTGGAACAAATGAATCTGAGCAAGGACGATGCAGTCGACCAATTTCAAGCAATATTTCCGGTACGATTAAAAATGTCAACGCCATCTTGCCTACATACAGTGCTGTTCAAATTGCCATCAACGTGTGAAAGTCTAATTAATGAAGAACTTCTTTATTCATCATGGCAGCTGTGGGGGTTGCTACAAATAACATTACTTGGGGGAGAACTCTTGTTTTTTTATAATACTATGTACAATTCGACTGTATATCATGTAATATTACCAAAGGGAACCCCAATTGTACATTACTACTTAGCTGCATGTTGTAGTCAACTTGCCGAAATTGCCATTATGAAAACAAATATGATGATTATAATCCACACCTCGAAGATATTGTCTTAGAAATTGTACATTCAGGTAATTTGAAGATGTCGAAGTTGTATTAGGAAGCAAAAGACTTCCTGCGCATCAACACGAAAAATACTTTGAATTTCTGTCTAATTCTATAGGTTTTATTCAACCCAGGGCAAAATAAATGAAATCGGACAATGTTACACGGGAAATTGAAAGTATTTTTTGTGCACTCTGTATATACACGCTGAATTCCTGAATGCACCCATTTCTATGTATATGCATTTGTTGATTGCTGAATTTAATTTGAGTTGATCGATAGTGAGCTTATTTTGGTGGCCCAGCGCATTTGTAGCAGTTTCTGGGGGTTTGTTATGCAAGATTAATTTTGTTTTTGTGCTCAGGAAAATAATAGCTCAGAATTTCCCTATTCCGAACTATGAAGGGAGGGGGGGGGGTTAGGCAGAGAAGGAATTTCAAGAAGATTGCCCAGTTTAGAAGATGTATCGCACAACCGAGGCTCAACTTTAGCCTTGATTTTAAATTATCGCATATTAAATAACCTGTTATCTGGTCTAATAGCTTAAATTTAATTGTTAAATAAGTGTACTTTATTTATTCGTCAGCAACCTCTTGCGTTACTATAAAACCAGTTAACACCGCACGTGTGATCAGGTTTTTCCATATAAAGAGAATGTCCTAATGGTCTATTAGCTAATAATTTATTTTGGAAATAAATTGTACTGGTAGTCGGTCTTGTGGAGAAATTTGGTGATTCCCCTGTGATTTAAAGTACATAAACAAATTTGAACTTTTGTAAGGTAACTTATATTTGCATTTTTTCAATTTTAAAATGCTTCGGCATAAAACACTACTAAATATTTACATGCTTTGGCGTATTAATTCATTTCTTAGATTATTTCTTAGTTATTTCGATGATTTAAAATCGTTCTTCTAAGCACATTATACAAATATTGTTGGGGAATTTTAATTTGTTGAAGTTCTTAACTAGTTTTGTTGCAGTGCAAATGTTGTTGTGCGAGAAATGAAGGTCTATGATAAAAGGTATAATTTAAATTTAACTGGAATTCGGTCCAATCAACCTTGTTTTACTTCATTTTTTCTAGATACTGCTGTACCCCAAAATAAGCTTATATTTCAAGAATTAATGGTCACGTGACGCCAAATCGCCTCAATTTGAGGAATTATTTCGGGATGTGCTGGGAATACCTCTTATAATGTGCTTTATAGAAACCGTTACCACCATTCTTATCTAGACCTACATTTAGATACTGTGGAATTGAGACGATTTGAAGCTATCGGGCCTTAAATTTCTATATGCTTTTACTTTCAGGATTCCAACTCGAATTTCGGGTATTGCCATGACTCTTAGACGATGCATGAACTTATTATAGAAGTGCCAATCCTGTGTAGTTTGTAGTCTTGTTGTATACAATGAAGGAGTTTGGCTTGAGCTTGATGGGATCAACGTGTGTCCATTTCATTGCTTTTCCTTTTAGCAGTTTTTTAAAGTCATCAAACTTAGTTCGTTTTACAAGCAGATACTTGGATCATCCCAAGTCAAAGAGGTGTAGGTGCAAATGTCTTCAGGGGTAACACCCTATTATAATAACCACTTTAAAAAAAAGAGATAAGAATCAATGTTGGAATTGTTGCAACGATATCTGGACGAGCGCAACTTTAGGAAAAACAAAGGAAATGCAAATAAAGTCCAATATTTTTAGTAAATTTCAAAATTCAAGGCAAGTACATGTACAGCATATATACATGTTTGCAAGAGGATTTTCTTTTATCAGTTCGATGCGTTCATCTCGCGTGCATTTCATGTGTAAATTTACACTTCAAAAGAACGTTACCTCATTCCATTTTGAAAAAATATATCTAATGTACATATCCCGGCGCCTCGAAATTTAGACGTTTATTTTAATGATTGTAATCGTTGATCTTGAATGTCACATTTGCATTCTTCAAATTTTTCTGGAGAACAGGACTGCCGAGGATAGCATTTGCTGCGATTCCAATGTCGGAACTACGTAATTACTGTGGATCACAGGTAATAGTCGGTATACAGTATGTATTTTGGTTCTAAAATTAAACTTTGAGATAATGCATGTTTCAATCTTATTCATAGTATAGTACTTCACACCTATCGGTGTTACCAATTCCCTACAATCACAGGCGACCCCCAAGTGGCACCACCAACGTGCAGATTCATCATCTACAAGTATTGCTGTTCTAAGTTAAGGATGCCTGAAGTGCATTCAAGAAAAACGAGTTTGAACCCCTGCAAAGTAGGTTACATCAGGACATTTCGTAACGCAGATACAGTTAAACGTTCTAAAAACCCTTACTCCCATTTATAAAGCTATTTTACAGGTTGTGTGACATGTACATGCACGTACAATTGTACACTTGTACTCTTAACTTCGTCAATGCATAGCTCTGGAAGCCTGAAGTGAACTGGAAGAATTCATTTTGAATGAAACAAGGGTAGAATGAGCAAGGTTTGTAGGGATATTGATTCCGGAGTGCACTATTTTTGGACGCTGGCAAGCTTGCCAGTAGCACACTTTTAGCCTTTATATAAGGTGTTTCCGGGTCTGCGTTTATCATGTTTTTTTTAATAAATTTACATCCCCGTAGCTTTGATCTTGATACCACATTATCGACTCTTCCGTGTCACGTGGCACCTTATCGCAGAACGATAAGAATCTCGACAGCGATCCTGTATATCTAATGTAAAATTGTGCATGTGATTTCATCAATGAATGAGGCAGTCAATTATCAGCCGGTCCGAAATTCAGGTAAGTGCATCGTGTTTATAAAATAACATCTTCGTGATAAACTTTGTCCTCTCTTCTGCCTGACCAATAAGCCGTTTCTGTCTTACTGTGTCTGCATGTCTCCAACTTTTGGGATTCTGCATCACTCATTAAGCTAGAGGCCAGATGTCACCATGTATTCAACTGTTTCCGGTACACATCCAATATCTGACCTACAAGCAGGCCTACAAGCATAGGAATGTAGTGCGTAATTGTTAAGCAGTATAGAATCAATCGATTTAAGGTAGAATGCTGTCAATGGTCAAACATGGCTAACATTACAGCAACTTCGATATAGTTCATTTTAATAGGAAATAACGCAGAAGGAGTCCATTGCGAAACATTGGATATTGTGATGCATTTTTCATTTTTCTTATAGACTAGCTGAAATATTATAGCGAAAATTTCGAGAGCTCTAGCCTTGCACGTTATTTGTACAAGTACTACGTTGTTCAGTTCAGGTAATAAATGCTAAGTCAAACCATTAACGATGCAGGAATTCATCCTTGACGAAGCGTTGCTGATAGTCTGGTCAGCTTGGTATAAATACAGTAGGTCAATTCTTGCTTATAAAGCATAAGGGTTCGGCCGTGCTGTGGGTTCGGCATTTTTTAAAAGTTGAAATTGATTGGCAGCATAGCCTCTTATTGACATTAGATTTTCGGCGTCTCAGAGAGACAGTACAATATAATGGCAGAATGGTTATTGTCAACCAAATCGTATACAGTAATGGATACCAATCTCTAAAATAAAAACTCTTCAATATGGTGTTTGGTGAAATTTTTTGGGTGTAGTTTAAATTGACGATTGATGTATTTTATATACAGTACATTATTTTTTGATATGGTCAAGTCCGTCAACAAATGGTGACCTGTCATTTTTCAATGCTGCCGCAGTTGTCATTCGCGTGTACTAACATCTGTCAATTAAGTAGTAATGTGAGAACAGCTACAAGTATGTTGGTTTCTACTTCCAAAATGAATAATCCACGTATTCTAGGAAGTACTGTAATGCCCTGGCGCAGCTGTTGCATACTAATTGGGTATAATACAAGTATTACAAGGGGTTGTCAACTTCGTGATCACGCGTTAACATTTTCGAGAAAATGGGAGGGAGTAATTTTTAAGATTCCAAGGCTACATAAGACTATACGCTATGAAGATATATACAGTACATGTACATTGTTCTGTATTAAGTTGTCGTTGAAGATTCTGCTACGGTGCCATGTCTCGAATTAAAACAATTAATTTTCCTTATTAAGGAATTTCATAATTGTTAAACAAGCGTCCATGGACAGTTTCAGGTTTGTTCTTGTCGCTACTAATAATTATTTATTACGCACCTTTCGTGCACGAGCCAAAATTGAATTGTGCAATTTTTGAAGGTGCTATTAGATCAATTTTAATGAAAGAATGAGGTACAATTTGTCAAAACAAATTGGTTTTACCTTGATGTATACATGTACAACATATGTACATTATGTATGCGGAAGATATTTGATAGAAAATGTCAAGTTGGTCTATTCTCGTAGTCTTATGTATCTTGGAAGTGCATGCACTCTTGGGTAGCCTACTTTAATTTCTGACTATTTTTTCCTCTAAATTTACAATTTTGGTTGCAAATCGATCAGGAAATTTCCAAAGCATGCTTCGTCGTCTCCTGTCATCCATTTATCTAATCATTCAATCTTCTTTGCATGCTGATAAGATTTTCATCAATCTGATTTTATCTGACAGACGTTGTTATCGACAAACTACAAATCTTGCACAAGATCGCAAACGATAAGACCACCAAGAGAGAGTTGGTCGAAGCTTCACCAAGCTACGAGCCACACTTTCTCTGCTCTTATCTTACTGGTGGATTATCACCTAGCAAACTAGCAAACAAAATGACATTGTACATTGTAGTTGCCATTAAAGGGCGGGTGCTCAAATAAAATTAAATGGTACACGAAATGTCAATTTTTGCTGAAATAAACAAATGCATTATGCAAATACATGATACAGTGGAACCTCATTAAGAAAATCTCGTTATATACTAATTTCTAATAGTACTAACTCATTTCCAGTCCCCGTTCTATGAAATTAACGAATAACGTTCGATCAGTTCTTCCTTTAAGACATTCTGAGTTCGGATATTAAAAATTTTCGGCTGAAACGAATGAATCTTCGAGTTCCCGAGCATTCGCGCTCTATAGCTGTTACGTTAAAACTATCTTTCGACAATATGAAAAAATGTATGTTATAATGGGGAATTCCCCGATAAAAGTTGCAGAACCTTCCCATTCATATACGTAAGGTAGAATTTCATCCCAACTTCGATGAAACTTTAGTTTAAAAAAAACGTGACTTCAAGAATAACTTGAAGTCACGTTTTTTCTGATTTCTGATAAAACGAACTACAGTTTCAATTTAGGAGTTCGTCATAACGAGATTCGCCCGTGACAAAAAACGTTTATTAAATATACAGTAGTGAGCATACGAAAAAATTGATTGTCTTAAATTTTAATTCGATGCATCAAGAGTAAGGAGGACGCGTGACCTCAGCATTGACCTTGCGACATGCAGCGTTGATCTAGAAAAAGGCTTTCCGCCACAAGTGCATTCTCGTGAAAGGTACTCTGGTGCTCTTGGCGGATAGCCAGCTATACAGTAGGAAATTAGCATTAGGTAAATAAATTAAGTTGAGAAGAAGATTGTATAAGTTGAACTGATTGGTGGGGGAACATTAAGAGCCAAGGACAAGTGACGTACATGTAACTCGACTGTGATAATGTTTGCTGATTTCGCAAACGATTCCGAAGATACAGTGTTCCCCTATCACCGATGTCGTTATTGCAATCACCTGTCAAAAAAATCTGGACTTCCTCGCTGCATTCTTTCAATCATTTATTGAGACTTTGGTTTCACTGATGACATGTACATGCACTATTGATGGAAATCTAAGACGTTCCACTTCTTCAAGTGATTGGAAGGTGTATACATTTCTAGTGACTACACTTAATTATCCACGACCCGATTCTTTTATTCTTTCTGCTCCAAGCAGACAAACGTAGCACATCCTCGAGTCTAAAAAGTCATTCCTTTTCGCCTTTTCTGTATTTTAAGATGACTTCCTGTATGCGATAAGTCGGTCTCTCACACCATGACTTCAAAGAACAACGCCATGGATGGCGCAGAAGTGCGTAACCATCAGGGGATCTCCTCTTCTGGAGTCGATGGATGTGCACCGACCAGGATGGTTGTCATGGATATCAGCGAGGCGCCTGTGGTGAGGGCAAGATTTCATAAATATAGACAGCATTTGACCACGCTGATGGTCAGCCTTGCCTCAGCGCTGGGGTCAGTCGGTTTGGGAACGGTCATCGGTTATACATCTCCAGCCATTCCAGATCTGAACTCTCACCCGAATGTGTTCCACTTGAACGAAGCCGAAATCTCGTATGTGGTCAGCGTGGCCTCCATAGGCGGACTCATCGGAGGGCCTTTGGGAGGCTTCTTCCTGGACAGGTTCGGTCGTAAAATGACCATCGTCTTCTCCTGCGTGCCTTTCGTTTTCGGGTGGGGTGGCATGGCCGCTGCCCCCAACATCTACTGCATGCTTTTGGGGCGCCTCCTAACAGGGTTCGCTGCCGGGGTCATGGACGTGGCCGTTCCGGTTTACATCTCCGAAGTGGCGGCGTCCAGCGTGCGGGGCTTCATGGGCTCCTGCCACGAACTGGCCACCAACTTCGGCTTTTTGTTCGTCTTTACCTTCGGCATCTTCCTGCACTGGAACTGGCTCGCCGTAGCTTGCATGGCCGTTCCCCTGTTGCTGATGATGTGCATGATGGCCATGCCGGAATCTCCCAGGTGGCTGCTGAGAAAGGGCCGCAGGGCGGAGTGCACCGATGTCCTGCAGTGGCTGCGTGGCGACGCCGACATCACGTCCGAATTGGCCGAAATGGAGGATAACGTCAGGAAGCTGAGCAGCGACAGGGTCCAGTGGAAGGAGTTCCGGAAACCGACGCTCTACAAGCCGTTGGGCATTGTGGTTGGACTGATGTTCTTTCAACAGTTTTCCGGCTATGGAGCCATTCCGGAGTACCTGGTCGACATCCTGGCGTCCACCGGAAGCACGGGGGACCCCTACGTCCAGACGGCGGTCATCGGCGCCGTAGGCTTCATCTCTAACCTGCTATCCGCCATGGTGGTTGACAAAGCCGGACGCCGGGCCATGCTGACCGTCTCCTCCATCACCATGGCGCTAAGCTTGGCCGGAGTGGCCTCCTTCTTCAGCGTCAAATATTACGCCCCCGAATTCGACTACACCACGATCACCTGGCTTCCGACAGCCTGCCTGATGTCCTATAATTTCGGCGTGGCTCTGGGCTACGGGCCCGTGCCCTTCTACATGGCCAGCGAACTGTTTCCCCTCAAGGCCAGAGGTTTGGCTGGGGGCATTGGAATCTCCTCGGTGTGGTTGTTCACGTTCGTTACCAGTCTGGCCTTTCCTCATCTGCTGACCCTCTTGCACGACGATGGTCTCTATTGGATCTTGACCGCCTTCGCGTTGTTGGGCATCGTGTTTGCGCTGACCATAGTGCCGGAAACGAAAGGGAAAAGTTTGGAGGAGATTGAATTGAGTTTTCTCAGTAAATAATTTCGTTTTTTGGGGGAATCGGTCTATAGCGAATTTCCAGATTGCTTCGTTGTATCCGATGTCTTGATTCATACAGTTTCGTCATGCATAATTCTTTCGGTTATGCTGTAAAGTTGACATGGATCATTAGAATATTCATCATACACTGCATATCCCCTTTTTAATGGACACATGCATCAGCACTAAGACGTGCTACAACGGACTAAACTTTTGCAAGGGTTGATTCGCCCAAACATTTTGTACATTACACGCACTATGTGTATACGATGTATGGAAAATGCTCACGTGCTTGAAAATTGCATTTGAAAAAACTGTTCATATCATGTTACTTTTATGTCACTAGGGAAATGGGACATATGCCACATTAATCATTATAGACATTCTATAATGTAAATCTAACACATTGCTCCAAACACATATTCAATCTATTTTATGTATCATTTTTAAGTTACTGGGTTTTACTAATACAAAAAAATAATTATTAATGTTTTAGGACAGGGTTTACATGTTTACAATGTAAGAACGTCACAGGGTCTGCTGTTTTCAGATTTTTAGCAGAATAATTGCGCTATATGGACATCTCGTACAGCCAATGCATATGGTTTTCGAGCTAAGATTCTGGTCTCAATTTAATTTTTCTTGAAACTTTGCATAATCACCAAATTAAATTAATGTAAAGTGGGCATGAAATCTAGTCATATATGTAAGTGGCTTACCCTTTATATAATGTTGGGTAGGAGTAATGGTCATCGATTTTCAACGTTCAACATTCAATTGATGCATTTAATCACGAAGTTTGAAACAAGCTTATAGTTTTCATGTCATAAAAATTATTTTGTCAATGGGCCAGGAACAAGGAATTTATTTACAATTTATTCTCATGAAAATTGTTATGACAGATATTATTGCATATATAAAGTTCATTGCATTGTCAAACAATGACGATTAATGGCAAAACGTTTTCTAACCTCTTAACTGCAGTGTACATCCATTTTTATACATTATAAATCAATTTTTAATGACCATATACATGTATATAAAGTTCTGATCATCTTTGAACATTTAATGTTAATCTGTTTCATAAGAGTTTATTGGCACTCGTGACAGTGTATTGTTTTATGCGTTATAGCAAGATCATCAGTTGCGAAAGTTTCACATTTATTTAAATTTGAATGAAAAGAAAATTATACTTTGTGAATTCATAAGTTTGCGATTGTTACCAGTTTTCTATGAATATTTCCCATATTTCTTTGTGTATTAATTGTTCAACAAATCAAATATGGTATTTTCTGAATACTATAACGAGTATAGATAAATCAATACGTTATTGAGTTAAAACCAGACTGGCGTGTTATGTTAATCAGAGTATGGATTAACTCGCCATTTGACTAAATACTAATTATTGTGTAAAAATAATAAGCAATTAAGCATAAAAATGGAACGCATAATTCAAACCTTTTTTAATATCTTTACCTTTTAATGCCTTTTAACCGCTTGTAATATTATTAATTCGATATTTGAGGTTCTTAATAAAACAACCTATTAAATAGTTTTTAAGTATTGAGTCTCGCTGTTTAATTTAAAGAAACTATTAATTGAAGTTGCAATTACGTCTCAAGGATTAATGGATTCGTTCCTGGATTTTTTTTTAAACGCTTTTAATCTTATTTGACAATTTATTCAAATAATAAGCAGGCTTCTTGTTTCAACGAACAAAATGTTTATTTTCAATGCAACATCTAATTGTTTCTATGGGCCCTTTTTGAGTTGGGTTAAGCACTCCTAAATCCGAACAAAATGGTCAAATTTCCCAATCCCCCAATTTTCAAATACAATACCATTTTCTTGGGTATCTATTTTCAGAACGAAGCCAAGACGCCGCCATGGCCTTCCAGGTGAAGGAAAGCAAGGAGAAACCAATAGAGCTCGAGGTAGTACCACGGCGCACTTCCGGAAATGCGCCTTCGGTGCTCTCCACCAGCAAGTCGCTTCTACTCCATGGTCGGACTCTGGCAGCCAGCCTGTCGGCATCGGTGGGCTCTCTGGGCCTGGGCAGCGTCATCGGCTACACATCTCCCGCCTTGCCGGACCTCAACCGGAGTCCGGCGCCCTTCCACCTAGACGAGTTGGGCATCGCCCTGGTGGCCAGCATCATCTGCCTGGGAGGTCTTGTGGGAGAGCCCATCGGTGGCTACGCCATCAGCAAACTGGGCCGCAAGATGGCGTTGATGCTATGCAGCCTACCCTTCGTGGTCGGTTGGGTGCTAGTGGCTTCGTCGCCCAGCATGGGCTGGATGTGCGCTGGTCGGTTCCTCACCGGCTTCTCTTGCGGCGTCGTGGACATCGCCGTGCCGGTGTACATCGCGGAGATCGCAGCGCCCTCCGTCCGTGGCTTCATGGGTTCTTGTCACGAGCTGCTCATCAACGTCGGCCTGCTCTTTGCCTTTGCCCTTGGCTGCGTATTGTCCTGGAACTGGCTGGCGGTGGCCTGTGGCGCCGTCCCGGTGGCCATGCTCCTGCTCATGCTCTTCATGCCAGAGTCGCCGCGCTGGCTCTACGCTAATGGACGGAAGGACGAAGCCGCCGATGCCCTACAGTGGTTCCGCGGCCCAGGCATCGACGTCGCCGCCGAGCTCCTGGAGATCGAGGCTAACCTCACCACTTCCGGTTCCTCCATGCCGCTCCGCGACTTCCGCGAGCCTGCCGTCTACAAGCCGTTCCTCATCATCGTTGGCCTCCTCTTCTTCCAGCAGTTTGCGGGCTATGGGGTCATTCCCGAATACCTGGGAACCATCTTCGAATCCGCGGGCTCCCACCTTGACCCCAACCTCCAGACCGTGGTCGTCGGCGTGGCCGGAGTGCTTGCCAACTTCCTCTCCGCCCTGGTGGTGGACAAGGCCGGAAGGCGCGTCATGCTCCTCATCTCCTCCCTTCTCATGACCCTCAGCTTGTCAGCCCTGGCCTCCTACTTCACCGTCGGCTACTACGACAAGACCTTTGACCTTAGCATCATCGGATGGCTGCCCATCGTCAGCCTGGTTGCTTACAATTTCGGTGTTGCCGTCGGCTACGGACCTATTCCGTTTTACCTGTCCAGCGAACTGTTCCCGTTGAAGGCCCGTGGGATCGGAGGCAGTTTTGGCATCACCTTCGTCTGGTTGTTCTCTTTCTTGACCACCTTCTTTTTCCCAGTGCTGCGGACCGACCTCCACGATTTTGGCCTCTACTGGCTGATGGCTGGCTTTGCCTTGCTAGGCATGTTGTTTTGTTATTTCGCGGTGCCTGAAACTAAGGGAAGAAGTTTGGAGGAAATTGAAAGGCAATTCAGTAAATAGTACTGTCCATGTCATGCTGTTGTAGCACACAATACTGGTAGCACAACAAACGTGCCTTGTTCAGTAGTTGCTCTGTTTTTAATGGAACATGTCATATTGAGCTCGTATCACCATAGATGACGATGTAATTTTTGAGATGTGTTGATATCCATCGATGAATTAACACTAACCAAGAGATTGTTACATTACTTAGCGCCCATGACTCTTTTAAGTCAGTACGATTTCATTTTGTAAATGAAGCCTTATCTACAGTGTAGATAGTGTTTATAGTGTGTCAACAACAGGTTCATTATCAGGTGCCCCATGGCATTCACCACACAACAGGTTCATTATATTCTCCGAGTACAGTACATACAGTAACGTAATGTGCATTTGAAAAACAGGTCTAAAAGTGATGATTCAGTGAATTTACTTACTGTATATACTGTATGTACATGTATAAGGTATTACATGTTCAGTATATACAATAATTGCAGAGTTTCAAAAGCTATCCCAAAATCGAGATGGATTTAAATTTGTCTGGTGTTACTTGTTGTAACAAGTTATACTGTACATGTACCTGCAAGACATGTAATAGTTAGCTTCTTCTATGCATTCAATTTTTTGGGTGCAGTCAATCTTCTATACATGTACACGTATGTTACCTTGACTTTTATTAGAAATTTATATTTGTGCGGTTTATTTTTTAATTAATATATTAAATTGGAAACGATATAGGAATAAAATTGTAAGAAGGGTAGTTATACTTCATATCGAACAGCGTTTCTCGTGTTTAACATTTTGGAAAAATGTCAAATTTTAATATTCTATACGGTTGGGGATAGGGAGGATTTAAATTATTTAGCTTCTCCATAATTATCGATAACGTTCTCATTAAACTACTTAAAATTTAATCTTAAATCCAGTCTAATCCAGCTCTAATACACTTGTAAGTACCCGAAATTGAAAGTTTTATTTAAAGAAATACACTGTACATGTACTGTATATCAAGTGACTCGTCTAATTTTTAATTACATGAAATCGAAAGTAATTATATCCTAAATAGAAGATGCTGAAGATCCCATTAAATTGTAACCTAATTATCAAGTAAGTGACGTGTTTAATTCGCCTACATACTGTACAGTAAGTATCATATAATAATCAACCTTCAGATATTCTCGAGGACATGGCAATAGAACAACGACATTATTGACCTGAATCGTGTCGCAATTTTCCATTTTTTCCAGCAGATCCTTTTGAAGCGAATTACGATATCACTTTTATAAGCGTGGGCATTTTTGTTCCGCAATCACGTGGTTAATTTTAGACGGTTCACTGTGTATCCATCTTTGAATTATGAGTGTATTTTTGCATATTATTATTTTTTGACAAAAATACTGTATACTGTATGCCAAAAGCTTTCTTTATACATGCATGCAAAAAACATTTTAGTTAGGGAAAAATTTATCCAAAGATGCATTCGCCTTTGAACTCTGGACGAAGGTAGTGGACCTGGACCGAGGTTACAGTTTACGATTTCATTCGTGAAAAAATGACCACTCTTCTAAATTAGCGCGGTACTATTGCCAAACATTACGCTATTTCCTAATCTGTTTGGCTGAACCTTCATCCTTGTCGCCAGTCACTCAATTGCTTCGTTCAAAACAGTCGCACTTTGTTTTAAGAAAGTACAGTGCCTCTCTATCACCCGTTAACCCCCAAATATTTGAATTTCAAACTAGATTCAAAATTTTAATACTCTTAATAACGGGGAATCATTGCCTGTACCTACAACACCTTTAGAATCAGACTTTCTTCGATCAGAATACGTGATCATACTGTGATATGATTTCAACATTCCAATGAAGTGATGTCCAAGAAGAGCCGCTACTGACCAGGTTCCCTACACCTCTCACCATGTCCACGAGCTAGGTCATCTTCCAGCCAACAATGCAGCGCAGCTTCAAGCACTACGGGTCGATAGACTTTGCCAAGCCCCAGGAAACTTCCTCGGTGCTGAAGCACGGTAAGACACTGGTGGCCAGCCTGGCGGCGGCCATTGGCTCGATCGGCCTGGGCACGGTCATCGGCTACACCTCGCCGGCCATCCCGGACCTGAACTCCAGCGATGGCGCTTTTCGTCTGGGAAGCTGGGAGATCGCCTTGGTGACCAGCATCAGCGCCATCGGCGCCATGATTGGCGATCCCATGGGTGGCTACCTTTCGGACAAGCTGGGCAGGCGCCATATGCTGCTCCTGAATGCCCTCCCGTTCGTCCTGGGATGGTTGAGCATCGCCGCCTCCGCCCGCTTGGGCATCGTCTTCCTCTACATCGGTCGCTGGATGACCGGCTTCAGCGCCGGCGTGGTGGACATTGCCGTGCCCGTTTACCTGGCGGAGATCTCTCCGGCCAATGTCCGAGGCCTCATGGGTTCGTGCCACGAGCTCTCCACCAACATGGGTCTCATGACTGTCTTCGTGGCGGGCTGCCTGCTGCACTGGAACTGGCTTGCCCTCTACTGCGCCGCCATCCCCACCACAATGCTGCTGCTCATGTTGTTCGTTCCAGAGTCTCCTCGCTGGCTGCTGGCCCAGGGAAGGACGGAAGAGGCACGGGAGGCGCTGCGCTGGCTGCGTGAACCCGGCGTCGACGTGTCCATCGAACTTCGCCGCATCGAGGACAATGTCCGTGAGACCGCCGACGCCGCCGTGGGCTACGCTGACCTTGCCACCCGTTCCGTCCGAAAGCCGTTCATCATCATAGCCACTCTCATGTTCTTCCAGCAGTTCTCCGGCTACGGTGTCATCCCCCAGTACATGGTGTCCATCTTCCAGAGCGCGGGTTCGGCGTGGGATCCGTACGTGCAAACCGCTGTGGTGGGCGTGGCCGGCGTCCTGGCCAACCTGCTTGCCGCTGCTGCCATCGACTGGACCGGAAGACGCGTCCTGCTCATCACCTCTGCCACCGTCATGACCCTCAGCATGGCCTGCCTGGCCTGTTTCTTCACAGTGCGCTCCAACGCCGTCCATCTTGACATCCACGTGATCGGGTGGCTGCCTGTCATCAGTATGATCACCTACAACTTCGGCGTGGCCCTGGGGTACGGACCCGTGCCTTTCGTCCTGGCTGGGGAACTGTTCCCCTTGCGCGTGAGAGGCCTGGCCGTCGGATTGGCCATCTCGCTGCTGTGGCTTTTCACCTTTCTCATCAACCTCTCCTTCCCCGCGATGCTGGGCCTCCTGGGGGATGCGGGGGTCTATTGGTTGCTGGCGGGACTTTGTCTGCTGGGGACGCTGTACCCCTATTTCGCGGTACCCGAGACGAAGGGCAAAAGCCTGGAGGAAATTGAAGAGCAGTTCAGGCGCTAGTGGAACTCTAGCTTTGCGGGGACGTGCACCGATTTAATTGTTTTTTATCAGAGTTTTTACGAGATAACTTAGTGGATGTGTGAAGGATGATCTGAAATGGGGCCATTTCGATGGACAAATGTGTGAAAACTGGAATCATGGATCTTTATGAGGGTTCCGCTGAGTTAGAACAACGCAAGACATTGTATTAAAGACAAAGAAATGATGGGTGCCATCTGAATCGTATGGATATACGATTACTAGATCCGTACTCGCCTGCAGGAATCAAAACTTGACTATTGACAAAATGGGAAGATAATCGAAGAAATTCAAGGTAATTTCAGCCCCAAAAAACTAAGGAATCTCATAAAGTCAGTTTTTTTGCAATATTCCACCATGTACTGTGTAATGTGCGTCAATTTTATTTATCAGTTCTATTAAAATATGTAAACAGAAGGAATGCCCGTGATTACATAAGTAAAGGGTGACTATTGGTTTACAAACTACTCTGTAAAGTTAAATTGCTTGGACATATCCTTCCTGTCCCATCAAAATGCTTATTCCATATACTTTATGTTCTTAGAACAAAGTATTGAAATGTACTTAATAATTGGTTTCCTTGTCTTTATCTGTTAATCATAAGGCGATCCCCCAATCGTTGAGAGATACTCGTTCCAAAACCATATTTGCTGCGGAAGAAAGCTGCCCACCATGGCCAGGTCATCTTTAATGTCCAGATATGGAGTTTCTCCTATCGTTGTAGTGATCCACTCGATTGAACCCGTAGGATTGGGGTCGCTGTGCAAATATCAAATCACTGATTGGGCAATTTTTTGATTAAATCGTTTCCCCCTCTCTAGATCGTATTACTCATTAGTAACAAAATTGCTCCATAGTCGAACGAGAGTTTCGCTGTCTTGTTTATCTCTTTTAGAAAGAGTAACGAACGATGCGTTGAATATGAAGAGAAATTCGGTTGTGTTTGCCACTTCTGAAATGGGATGCAAATTGTACGATAAATTGTGGGTGTCTTGCTGGAAACAATCTGTTGTATCCTCAACTGTTGTATTCTTCACCAGGAATTCCTTGAAGACAAGTTATCATACTTAATTTCGCTGTCAGTTGTTGAACATTGAAATCTGTCAGCCAATTTGTAGGCCTGTGTCACTGGGTCTACTTGCATGGTCCACGGGCACAAAGCGCTGCCTCTTTCGAGAATGGCTTGGTGAAAAAGTCCTATTATTTTAAACATGTCCACAGAAATTCAGATTTTAGTCACATCTTACATCTGTTTTAGTTCTACCGCCTATATTTTGACCTCAAGCACTCGCAACTCAATGTCGTTTTTGGACAGTTCCAAAGTTAAATCGACATGTTAGAAAACTACTAAATTGATGATGTCTGATGTTTTTCTTCCGCATGTTATTTGCTCTTTCGATGTTGTGCTAAAATGTGTTGCTAAAACGGTGTAATTTTTGTTACTAGCCGCCGATTACATCATTTAAATTTACTTTCCCATAATCGTTTTTGTTCATAGTTCGTATTTCCATTTGTTTACTTTATGGCTTATTTATCGTTCTGTTTTGATGAAAGCCTGCATGTTCTTATCTCCAAATTAATCTATCGAAGAATTTCGCAACTAAAATTTTCCATCGATGATGTAAGATGCAAACTGCGACGGTCAACATGTCAACATGTTGTGACAAGTTGTGCAAGTTTACAATGCCCCTGAATGGTGATCGACCTGCTCAGGGTCTCCTCCAAAAGCTTCGATGTTGCCATACACCCAATGGAGAGCAAGAAGTTGATCCAAAAGCCCGTTATTGCCAGGTGCGACGGAGTCTGCGGTACTTAGAAATCCTGAATTTGCAATAAATTTGTCTAAACTGGAAATTAAGTTCAAGCCCAAAATTTGACCATATGTTCATGATTATGGATTGACTACCTAAGGCCCCCAGCCTGTAGTTCACCGTGACTACTTGGGCGCTTCTTTGAACGTGACCCTGTTGCAGTTTAACTACAGGATTATCGTCACCCTGAACTATGGCGAAACACAAGAGAAATGCGATGTAACTGGAGATTATTATTTGTTGACAATGTAGCCGTGTCATTTTCAAATAGGCTAATGGCCTCGAATGGTAATGTTTATGTGAAATGTGCATAGTCCGGTTTTTAGTGAGCTTCTTATTTCAAAATGGAGAAAATTGTGATAAAAAAATACCTCACTTGATCGTTTCTAATTATATCGAAGCTGTTTTTCAGATAATTTAACCGTTAATCTTTCTGCGCCACGAGTGTGTTATCATTATGTACTCAAAGATATCAAAATCTCGCTTATGCGCCTGAAGAAAGATACTCGTGAGTACGTGTTTCTATTAAACTTCGTAATTGTGCAAAGCAGCGTGTCCAAAAATGAATTGCCGATAGCCTAAGAATAGCGATAAACGTGTGAAATGAAATTTTCCTGAGGAAGCTCTCGATTAAAATTCGCAAACATGTATGCACAAAGTTTAAAATAATTACGTAACTTTGGATTTGGAAATTATGGACATGTTTCTGGCAATTTGGTTTGTTCAATTATATTATAATTAACTATAATCTTTTTTCTTTTGCGAATTTTACTAAACGATTTCAATACCTGCAAAAAAATTAAGAGAACGGAGCGAATATATTTATGATATCGCTTTGCACGTACTCACGTCAGTTAGCCTACTGCTCGAATTACTTGAGAAGAGTTAGCCAGGCCAATATTGGTATAATACTGATTTCTATGGCGTAAGAAATGTTTACGTAATTGTATTTGAGGTTAGTCAAGTTCTGAAGGCTTGCTGGGAGAATTTCAATGAAGAATATTGGGCATCTATTACTGCAAAATAGCTGACGGAGTCTTGAAAACAAACAACATGATATTCACAGTATATTTATTCAATAAAAAACTTTTTCTTGCTAATCGAATCTAAATTGTTTTTAATCTCCACTTTCCATAGCTGTCCATGTAAGTAACTTTCCATAGTCTGGATATTCAATGACATGAACAAATGGTAGCGTCAGTAAGGTGTAATTATGAAGAAAAATAAATTAAGTACAATACTGTTCATCCCAAAGTAAAAGTTTCTGGAATAATTTAAAAATGTACATTTAAAAAAAAACTAGTCTTTTCAACTATATATTTGAGGATGGGGCTTGTTGGAAAATACTTGTTGGTCAAATACTCCAAAATTCTCTCGCTGTCGTCAATTGGACATTGAAACTCTACAGCCAACTTGTGAGCCCAATAGACAAGTTCCATCTAGCTGGCAGCTGCCACCCCATGGAACAAGAGGACTGCCGCTATTATTCGATGAAAGAGTCCTGTCAAGGAACATTTTACTAATTTTACTTTATTTTTCTGAATACTTGCAGAACCGTTTTGGACTTACCTTTGGAAGCTCGCGACAGCATATAAAACCTCATTGAAGTTGCTCCTGCACTTTGTCCAAAGGTGTTGTGATTCCATTTGGATCTCCTCCATGAGCTGTGATGTTATCATGGACCCACTGTAAGGCCAGACGTTGATTCAATAAACCTTAATTATTAGATAACAACGAATCAGACGTGCTGAGAAATCCTGCATATAATCCTGTTATATAATAGCATCGCCCAGAACTTAGGCTGGAGGGGAGAGAAATCTGACTAAAGCCCTCTAGCCTGTAGTGTGCAGGGCCCATTAGTATATTAGTCTATGAATTTATGTGGTCTCCATAATCCTCCAACGTAGAAAAACGTCATAGCAGGGAATAATGTCCTATTTAACTCGGCGTGAATCTGTAATAAGAAATGTGGGGTGAACTAGAAAAGGGCGCTTAGCCCAAAAGGGGCTAACCCTACACATTTTTGCGAATTTTACTAAACAGTCTTAGTATCAGTGTCAATTAAGATAACCGAATTGCCGTATAAATTATCATTTTATTGGAAATACATGTACTGCAGGTTTGCATTTTTTATTGTAAATCACTATACCTGACAGTCATGGAGATGAAATTCATACCCTGCTTAACTTTACATGTACATGTACATTTTACACTGTAAATAATAATAAACGAATGCAAGTTAATTATGTATACACTGTAGCTCTGAAGGTATTGCCATGATGTACAGTACATGTCAGTATATCATCCTCCCTTACATATCGTACAGTTAGCAGACATTTAACTACACCGTAATATGGACAATTAGTTTTCTCGACTTTATTTGTAAAAGAAATCATGCGCTTATTTTAAGAATCCCAATTAAATTTCGTAAAAAGGACTTTTTACTTCAGTTTGTTTGAAATGAAATTCTACAGAGTAATTATCTGCTGCAATGGAAGTGCAACTTGTCTAATCGTATTGAGATCCTCCTATAGTCGGAAGATAATCATTCCAAAACCACATTCTTTGCGGGAAAAAAGAATCTTCCATAGCCACATAGTTTTCTTCGATTTCCAAATAACTCGATGCTCCAATTGGGGTTGGAATCCATTGCCCCGTTCCGGTAGGATTTGGATCCCTGCAGAAATTATGCAATATTGAATGTTAAACATCGTAAATAAGAACCACGCATCTCTGTTCGAAAATATTCGATTTAAAATCTGTGTAGATTTTTTTCCTTGATGCTTTACCCAGAAATAATAAAATTGCTCCACATTTGTACAAGATTCTCGCTAACTTTGCTGTCTCTTTCGGAAAGTACGACAAAAGACGCGTTGAACAAAAACAGCAGTTCAATCGTGTGGGCCACCTCTGAAAGTGTACGATGTGCCAGGGTTAGTAACTCGTAATAACACGATTTCATTTAAATGGAATATACAGTAAAATTCCTAATTTTTACCGGGTTGACCAGTATAATTGGTCATGTAGAAATCGCCGCAATAATCGTACAGATAAGAATAAACTGGGATGCTCCAATTGTTGAGCAATCGTACAGTCATATCCATGGTACTGAACATCATCATGTCTGAATACATCTATAAGTGTAATTTGAGGTTTGTCTTAAAATTCAAATATTTTCGAATTTATATAGTTTTTCTTTGTTCGTACTCACGTCAGTTACTGCACGAATTACTTGTGAAGAGTTAGCTAAATCAATATCGGTGAAATACTCATCTTTAATGGCGTAAGACAAGTTTAAATAATTGTATTTGAAGTGGGTCAAGTTATGAAGCAATGCTGGGAGAATTTCCATAAAGAAATGGTCATCTATTACTGCGAAATAGCTGGCGGAGTCTATAAAACAAACATGTAAAAAACACATTAAAATCACATAAAAAATCGCATTCACTGTAAAAATGGCATACACATAAAATGTATTCATTATAAAAACGTTTTTTTGCAAATGGAAGCATGGTTATTTTTTTCTTATTTTTATAACGTATTTTTGGAGAATTATTTTGACGTTTAAATGGTAGTAAATTTTTTGCCTCTCATCATTTTTGAATAGACATAATTACTTTCATCATTTCTGTTATTTTCGAAACCTTTAAATAAATTTGAGAAACAACCTCCATAAAACATTGATCCCTCATCTCTGACCACTCCAATAATGGTGGGCACTTGGCTAAAATTCCCACTTTCCAAAGCCGTCATAGGAGTCACTGTAAGGAATTTTCCATAGGCGGGATCTTCGACGACGGGCAGGTATGGCAGAGCCAGAAAGGTATAATTCTGAAGAAATAAAAAAAATTATCTACTGGCCAACCCAAAGTGTAAGTTGCTTGCGGAAGTAAAACATACATTAAAGGAACTGGTCTTTTCAACGATATTTAAGGCTGGGACTTGTTGAAGACACTCCAAAAGGCTCTCGCTGTCGTCTGTTGGACATTGAAACTCATCTGCCAATTTGTGGGCCCAATAGACAGGGTCCATCTGTAAGGTCCATGGAGCAAGAGGACTACCGCTCTCAGCAATTATTTGATGAAAGAGTCCTGTCAAGGAACCATTTTTAAAAGTTAGCTTTATTTATCTTGAATTTTTGCAAAACAGTTTTGGACTTGCCTTTGGAAGATGCCGACAACATATGAAACCCCACTGAAGCTGATCCTGCACTTTGACCCTGTATTGTGACTGCATTGGGATCGCCTCCAAAGGCTGCGATGTTATCGTGGACCCACTGCAGGGCCAGAAGCTGATCCAATAAACCTTGATTACCAGGTAGCACCGAATCAGCAGTGCTTAAAAATCCTGCATGCGTATAATGAGAAACCTTTGACATCAGTTTTCCTGTTTCGCAATAAAAAAAATTACAATAGCATAGCCACAAAATTGAGGAAAATTTTCTGACCAAAGGCCCCTAGTCTGTAGTTAACAGAGACCATTAGCATATCATAGTCCATGAATCGGTGAGGCCCATACTGAACGAAAGTGTCTGCCCCCTCAGCGAATCCTCCACCGTAGAAAAATACCATAACTGGTAATAATGTAGCATTTGTCTCCGCAGGAAGCTGTAATAAAAATTCAGGATAAAATAAAGACATGCACTACGTCCAAAAGTCCACAAACAATTGGAAGTGTAATTGAAGAAATTCATGTTCTCCGATGTTGATGACGACGGAGCATAGCTGTGCTATTCTGTATTTTTTTCAACGCAGAACTACATGTATACATGTATGTATGTCCGGGGTTGCATAGTAAATGACATCATTCATTAAAATACTGACGATGACGTCATTTGTTAAATTCTGATGCTGGCGGCATTTATTAAAATTCTAATGATGACGTCATCATCAGAATTTTAATGAATGACGTCATCATTTACTTGGATTAAGTTTTTTTATTAAAATATCCCAACATTTTCGGACGTTTTTTTAGGACAACCGAAGATGAATTCTACGTGAAAATAATCGTTTTGATGATTTTGTTGTTAGTGTTGCAAGTTCGTTTAAAGATCTTACTGATGGGGTGTAAACATTGAGATGCAAACAGTCTTCCACACCAAATATCCTATGAAACGAAAGTGAATCATACTGAATACACAAAGGACCATCTTCATCGGCAATAAAGACGTCTGACCACGAATCGGCCGTTACAGGATCCTATATGATATAGGTAAGATAATCATTCAATATTCATTGTTATTAAATCATGACTTTTCCACACAAAATATCCTATACAAACTTTAAATCGGAGGTTGCCTGTTGGTGGCTGGGCATAAGGAACGCCCCTAAACGAATAAAAATTCCTTCCTTTGGTGGATAATTGGGCACTTCCTTGAACCTGGCCCTGCTGAGTTTGTATAATGGGGAAATCATCACTTTTGATTTCGTTAAAAAGTAACGAAATGAATATAAATGCAATTAATTTCACGTGGCTTCTAATGTCCATGATTGGCGTTGTTCCTTCGTCGAATGCACGCGATTAATTACGAGTTAAATTGGGAAAATTTGGGAGCCATATCTGGATTTATCTACATCTCACCTCGAAGATATTTTTAGTTGCTTATCACGATAAGCTCGCCTTGCAAAAGCACACTCGACACCATGTATTTCGTGTTTTTACTCAATTTTCTTCTGATTTGCATACATTTTACGTTAATTCAATTCAATTCAATTCAATTCAACTCAGTACCCTACAGTCAGCAACTAAATGCCATATGGTAGGGGGGTCGA
>JAQGAO010001156.1:0-26301 GCA_034697705.1 Ommatoiulus sabulosus
CTTCCCTGACTTTTCCAGGTCATTTTCAAGTTCCCTGACTTTTCCAGGTTTTCCAGGTCTGGGGGAACCCTGTGTTTTACAACAATACATACAAAAATACCCAAAGACACAATTTGTCCAGAGACAAATCATTGACGTTTACGCTTGGCCTTCCTGCCGCCAATATCGAATTGTAAATTCCTAAAATCCCACGCTTTCTATTCTGGAAATTTTTTTTTTTTCTAAATTTTAAAAATTTGTATTCGATAAATGTTGCAAATGTTGAAAATTCTTACTCGGGGAATTTTGTGCACTTTGAAAATGTTAAATGTGTACTCTGCAAAGGTTGAGAATTTAGCCAATTTGTCCTCAGAATCTGTTGAAAAATTTGAAAATGTCTCATCAGAAACTGTGCAAAATTTTACAGATCTGTACTCATGAACAATTGTAAATTTGTTCTCGGAAAACGTGGAAAATTTCGAAAGTTTGTCTTCGGAAACTGTTGAAAATTTATACTGAAATTTTTGTAAAAAATTTGCAAATGGCCCCTGAGCTAAACCGAAGAAGCAATTAATTTTGGATTGTGACAACATTACTTTGAATTTCACTGACTTTTTTCAAAATAAGTCATTCTTCCCTGACTTTCCCAGGCCTGAGGGAACCTGAAAAAAAATCAAGGATGGCGCAGCGAGACAATATTAGAAAATATAATATTTGAAAAATATTAATTTTTGCCCCAAAACATTCGCTAGCGAATTTTGAAACATTATTATGGCTGCTCTTTTAGCATTGCATTTTAAAATCATCCAATTGAAATTGGAGGTGTGTTATGCCCTTTTTTATCATTTGATATTTATCGTATGCTGACAAGTGGAATTAAACTGAAAAAAATTGGTGGCAAATTTGGGCTGTAGTATGGTTCAAATAATGTTTTTGAACAACTTTAGTTTCAGTAAACTTACAAATTTGAAGAAATGCGTGTTTCTATAAAAAAGCATTTCTAATTAAAGGAAATATTTTAACGTTTATCTCCATTTTTCTTCTGTTTGGCTGGGCATCAGAAAAAAAATTTGTGGATGGTAGTGTGATTGACTGTAAAATCAATGACGTCAGTTTGTCTCCAGCTCAGAATAGAATGATTTTCTATTCTCGATATAATATTTGCAAAGGGAATATTTTGAAACACACGGGGAAGTAGCCAGAAACAATATTTCTGGAAACGAATTTCCAGGTTTAAATTGGCTCATGTTCAAAAGCTCTTTATAGTTCAAAAGCTTCCCTTAAATTACTACGAACCATCATTAATGTCATCATGCCTCATCACGTGTATTAAAAAACGTATTCTTTATTAAACTTGCATAATACTCTTTTTCAATAAATGAATTTGCTCCCAAAAGATCAACCTTAAGAAATTAAAAATACATTTGGGAGACAGATCATCAAATATGATTTCAGTGATAAAAACATCTCATAACGATTTTAAAACATCTCAACAATGAATTGCACCGCTTCAGCACCACTTCGGCGCAGTCCGCAGTGGCATAACAATGATTTTTAATAAAAGTATGCAACAGGCAGCCAGTGAAATCACAGGCCGGATACTGGCGTCAGGCAATGCTGGGAAATGCCGCAGATAAAAGAAAAATGGCCATCGAAAATTACAAACATGTCGTAGAAAAAATACTGAAGCTTAAGTTTTACACATGCAAACAACTCAACAAACTTGTCAAGGCAAATGCATGCATTTGTCCAGACGATCCTGCACCAAAATCACTTAATCACAATAAAAATTTCTTAATCTTCAAATTACTACTAAGCCTTCTACATATTTCACATCATTTTAAAAATATAAAAAAAACATGGTGGCTGCCACCTACATTGAATTGCAACTCCGAAAAGCCTGCTGCGTAGAAGCAAAGTGTGCCAGAACCATCTTAGTTTGTTTATATACAACTTAGAATGCAAGGTTATGACAAGATGGTACATCATTGACTCTTGTTGGTTGCAGTACTGCTTGGTTGGAAAAAGATTGCAGCCATGCAGTCAAGAAATGGAAATCCTCACAAGCAGATAATTTGAAAAAAATCAAAAAATCAGTTTCAGAAAACTACATAATTTAAGGTGGGGTAAGATTTAGACGATTTCAAACATATCAGAAAAAAAAACCCTTTTAACAGTTTAAAAATTAGGCAACGCCACATGTTCGTAGATTACCATTTGCATATTAAAATCAAGCCACACTAATTTCTATTTGGTATTGATTTGTTTAGCAAAATTGCTTAATTTTTTTCGGGCACTTATAAATAAATGGAAACTTAATATATTGAAATATTCCGTCAGCATATGTCATGGAACAAGTGGATGCTCCGACAACACATATCAAACGCATTGTCGGTTTTTATAATGCTGTAATATTGTTTGTTTGCAGATTTTTAACATTAGCCTATTTCTGCACACGATGGCCTAAACACCAACGCCAGGGGATGTACCACCGTCACATACCTGGAAATTTTGCCTACAAAGGGGGACTTATACCCCCCCCCCATCCTTCAAGAGGGATCTTTCACGTGCAGAGTGCAAATGGGATATGCACGGGACCTCGGTTTAAACTAATCTGAATGAGCCACCACTTAGATAAGTTTGCACATCCTCAATATTCTCACCGAAATCGACCGGTGGGCGAACCCCGCTAATTAGGATCGAGAGGCAAGCGCGTAAATCTATCGACCATCAGCGCCAGCGATGCTGTAATATTAAAACTTACGTTATTACCTAATTGCTATCTTATTGCAAATGACCGTATTCGTTTCCCATTCCATCCTTCTATTTGTTTAGGCTAGGTTCTTCCCCGGCCACGTGCAGTGATATAATTTGACGTGCTTCCCGTTACATAACCGACAAGTCAATTGATGTGTACTGCCGGAGTCTCATTGGCTCCGGTCTATGACACCAACGGGCGTGAATAAGGGAGAAATCTAACTGGATTTCATTGAGATAACAGAACCGAATCACCAGAAAGAACTTGAATTTTGAATGAAGCCTGGAATGGGTACAAGCTAGTCATGATGAAAATGGTAAATGTGGGCATTAAAGCACTAGATTTCCACAAAGCAATGGTGCCTAGCCATTATAAACAAGCCAAATGATAGCGTCAGTCATCGCATCGACCTGCGGCATTTCCAAGCTGACCAATGACCACTGGCCAATCGAGGCACCCTTGAGCGCCAAACACGCAAAAACCCGGATTGGTACTCCAGGATCTAGTTGTAGTCAGGGTTACGTGGGTGTTCCTGGCTGTTGGTGTTCTGCCAGCCACCCAGCTGATTAAGTTCCATGATCTGGTCAGTCACGTGCATTATATTGCTGAAGCTGTCAGAGGACAGCTGGCGCTGTCCATCGTCCTCGGACATCCGCAATGGCATGGAGCCACCGGAACCTAGACGCCCTGCCTGTTTCTGGGGAGGGCGCTGGACCTGGGGGCCATTCCTGCCACCACCGCTGTCCTCTCTGACGCTAGGCGCCCGGGCAGAGGGAAAGTCGCTGCTATCGCCCAGTTGTCCACTCAGGTTCTCCTGGTTGAGGCACAGGAAAGTGTCGCTGAGATGTGAGCCGATGATGCTCAGAGTCACTTCGGAGAGGGGCAAGCTATCCAGCGAGCCCAATCCCAGGCTTAGATGGGTGGAGCCGCTACTCAGCACCTGTTGCTGGGGATCAGGCTCAGGGTTTGAGCCATAAGCACCCGGGAGTGAGCCCGCAGAGCTGTGGCTTGGTATGTTGATCACCTCCGGTGAGGCGATATGGGCCTGACTGGAGGGCAGATATCCGTGGGGCGTCATTTGACCCATGGTGAATTCCAGCAGTCCACCGTGAGAAGAAGTGTCCATGGGCGAGGGCACCTGGTGAGGTGCAAGCATACGGTAGTATGGGTTGCCATGCATTCCGGGCGCCTCACCCTGGTGCAACTGGTGGGCCAGAGGGCTGCCCTGCTGTATCGGGTACTGGCTTGGCCCTGCACATGCATAACCTTGATCAACTAGACAAGATGGGCAAAGCATTAGAAAAAGACGTTTTTTAAAAACCCAATCATTAATCTATAGAACTTTTGAGAGGAAGATATAAACCACATGTATGGATTATTTTAAGTTCTTTTTATGAGAAAAAATACGCCTGAGAACGAAAAAACTACCAAAAATAACATAGAACTAGTTTTTGCCGGACAATTCTATCAGTAATTCTTGGGTTTTCACCAAATGGCAAAATCAAACACTCCGACAAAATTGGACAAAACCACAGTTACCGTACTCAAAAGCTTGAATCAACAAATTGTCACTTTTCAGCTTAGCACATAACAGTCCAAACAATTTCTTAAATTCCCATAAAAACTATTTCCCAAATTCAAACAATTACTAAAATTTCTTAACCATCACATAATGTTAACAAATTTGTTCCTTAGATTCCTAGATTTCTAGGACATTTCTGGGTGGTCTATCAAATTTCTAACACTCCCCAAAATGTTCAAGCATTTTCACTGCAGTAAAACGTTTTCGCGTTTTCCCACACTTTCCACTGGTGTGAGTGATTTTCATAAGCCCACCAAAAAACTCAAGCTAAATTCCTACAATGTCAACTCACCAGGTTCTGATTTTATTCTTGGTTTGCTTGGCTGGCGGATGGGCCGACTGGCCAGCATTTGGTTTCTTGGCCCTATTACAACAATAATTCATTTGTTTATTGCGATTTAAAAGTAAACACATTTTGGACAAAACAAAACTAGAATCAAGCTTGACATAAGTGGGCTCCGTGTACATTTCTTATCTTTGTTAATCCCTATGCTAACAGATTATTTGATTAAAGATAGTGCATTCACAGCACATCTAAGGATATTTTTATTGGACAGATGAACTTGAGTAAGGCGGTCACCTTTATAGGTCATCTATCGATGTAAATCGAGGCAAAGAGATTGCATAATAAATGAATTCCTTTGAATTTGACATTTGCTCAAATTATATTTCGCGGCCCGGCAAAAATTGGAAAAATATCTCGGGGACCAATAAAAATATGAAAAATAATTTGCAGACTGCTTTTTTTTGGTAGCAGTATCAAAATCTAATATTTTTAAATGAAAATTCTATAGTTATTGAAATATAACTAGAAACCGGGCAGACTTCCGAGCTTTTTCACGGATCTTTTTCACGGATCAGCAGAATATTCCTGCGGACTGGTGCCGTTCCGTGGACCTGCGGTTGAGAAACACTGAGACATACACATGATCATCATAGTATGTTCAAATTTAAGATGGACACAATACTTGGCAGGCAGATGCCTAAGTCATTCAAAAGTACTGTTCATTATTAAAAATTACTTTTAAACCACATTTGTTTTACAATTACAAAAACGGTTAATTTGAAAAACTTTCGGAATTAGTTTTTACCACAAGAACCACAGAATTGCATATTTAATAAAATTAGCTTTTGGATAACAAAATGTCAATAAAATAATAATGCATGCAGCCTTCTTTTCATTTCTGAAATCCAAGTTCATGGTTTGCCTCAATGAGGTAATTCAAAGTTTCAGCAACTTTAATGCATAAATTATTGATATAAATCGACTATCACGGAGCCCACCGATTCTTTTACTCTATAAAATAAACACAAAATTGCATAAAACATACGAATCAATAGGAATAGTCTACTACCTGGTGTGCTGCGACTTACGTTAAGAGGAAAGCAACAGGAAAGAGCAATTAGCAATAAGAAGAATCCACCACCAAAAGAGCAGAGTGAGGAAAGAATTAGAATTAGTAATAGCTCGATTTTTTTAAACATTTATTACCATTTTAAAACATTTAAACACTCGAGTATGATGATAACAATTTGCATAAACTTGTCTAAACACGCCAATAGGTATCTACAAGGAACAAGATGAAGGTTATGCAGTAGTGAGGCATATTTCGGAATTAAGACAGCAAAAGCCTAAATGCCAAAGCTAAGCTACCCGCAATGCCTAGGGCACTAAAATACGGTACACAATTTAGCAAAAAAAATGATAATGTAAGTATAAAATGCTAAATGCGCGCCCGAGCGTATACAGAGGTTAGTAAGGCCTGAGCAAGATTGGCATATTCCACAAATGCTAACTATTGTAAGCCTACATCGAAATAAGAGATTAAATTTTTACTAACTGTATGAATTACATCAGCAAAACATTTTTTTGGAAGTTGAAAACAGGATTTGAACCTAAACAAAGTATTATTTTTTAACACTGCATTTTATCTTTTCTCAATAGCAAGTATTTTTTAAAAAAATATAGTTTAAAGTTATATTTTAACATGGCAAATTTTTATAATAATGCAAATTATTGACAAAGTATAATTTTTTTTCATGCAAAAAAATGTTTATTTCTGAAAATTAACATAATTAAATCTTACCTATTGGTAAAAATAGGTAAACTAAAGAAATTTACCAAAAATGTTTTTAGCCAATGTTAACTTGGAAATACCTTCCAGAATATGCTTAGGGTTTTTGCATACTATTTAACAGCATAGAAAGAACAAAAATAATAATTATAATTTCCAAATTAGCATAATCCAATTATGAACTATGAAGCCTTTTTTTGATTATGATTACAGATATTGAATCTGAAAAAGTTTTTGATTTTGAAAAAATCAGGGTTTCGATTTCCAATAAAATTGATGACATTTTTTTACTATATTGCTGAATAATTCTTGTCGAGAACAACAAAACAATTTCTCAAACATATCCAAAAATCATAATTCAATTTTTCTGAAAGGGGTTTTCTAAGTTGTGGAATGTACCATTCTAACATGACTAGGAGTGACAGACCATCAGCAGAAGTTGAAGTCGACAGAAGGAAAAAAGGAATGAAGAAGAAATCGAAGAATTGCAAAAGAACAAAATCGATGGCCAAAGCAGCATTTGAGGACGGACAAATTTCGAAGGAATGTTTTAAGACCAAACGAAATGTATACTCACTGGGATCTGTGTTTTCTGCCAAATACAGATCAAGTGACGAATTTGCTACTTTCCGGATCTTACGTCTAACCGCATCATGGTCTAGAATGGAGCAAATTAAAATTTGGTCTTATAAAAATAATAATAAAAAAAAATAACAGAAAAGGATGAAAATGATAAGACTTCGGGCTTCCGTCTTTTCAAAACTGCATCGCTAATAAATATAACATTTTCAGGTACCATCTCACAACCAATAACTTTGGCACAGCTATCTCGTTGCACGTTCATCATTATTTACATCCACTTACGAGGCTGATCAAATGTGAAGTAAAAATAACGCTGACCCACTAAATCTTTGGACAAGAAATACGCCAGCAAATGCCATCCATGAGAACTTTTGAACAATTCACAGCATTTGGAATTTGAAAAGCTTTTGAGTTGATCACAAGGTACATATTTGTCAAAAGACTAATTTTATCTTCATAGACATTCAAGCTAGATTTAATTTAATCATCTCCTTAAAAGCGTTTCACCTAAAGCCAATATGCCTTAGAGAATTTCAATTCTATATTAGGGTTCCTCAGAAATCTCATATTCAAATTCTCTGACTTTTCCAGATTTCTAATTAAATTTCCCTGACCAAGACAATGTCAAAATTGATATCTGCCAATATTATCCATGATTTTGCAAAATCGACATAGGAAAATATTCAATATTTTACAAAATTTACTATTGATAACTTCGAAACATTTTGAAAATTTTTCAAAATTATCATGAGAAAATCTTGAAAATTTGTCTTCTGCAAATGTTGAAAGTTATGCGAATATGTCCTCGAAAACAGTTGAAAATTGTGCACCTTTCTTTTTCGGAAAACGTTGAAAATTGTGCGCCTTTTTTTTCGGTAAGCGTTGAAAATTTTGCAAATCGGCACTCAGAAACGTGGAAAATTTTGCAAATCCGCACTCAGAAAACGTGGAAAAGTTTGTAAACCTGTACACGAAAAAATTGAAAATTTGTAGTCGGAAAACGTGGATAATTTTGAAACTCGGTACTTGGAAAACGTGAACAATTTTACAAGTTTGTCCTCGGAAACTGCCGAAATTCTATTTTTAAATTTTGCAAAGTGGACACGGAGCTAACCACGAAAAGCAGATAACAACGATTGTGGCAGCATTAATATGAAGAATTTCCCTGACTTTCACAAAATAAATTATTCTTCCCTAACTTCTTCAGAGATTTTCAAGTTCCCTGACTTTTCCAGGTCTAGGGGAACCCTATATATACAATTCTGTATTTACACTATTATGCACCATTCAAGTTGTTTCATGTTCATTTTTGTAAACTTGGAATTCAAGAAATATTAAAATATCATACTGTTCTCGAAAAGTGTTCGCATTGCAGGCTTTGGCCTTAGGATGGATGGACAACACCAACTGGTAAATTTCTCAAAAAAAGAACACATAGGGCCTCAAGGAATGGAAAAAGTAGTTGTGCTTCGCAACTCTTGTTTACAAAAATCGTCCTATTCGCCTCTTCAGTAACAACAGTAATAACTTTTCTAAGAAGCACCATATGAAACAGTCATTGGTTCTAGGTTAACAGATCAAGGATGTTCTGAGCAGACGAGGAATGCTTGCGCTTCAAAGAGGAACGTCCTTGGTCAATGCCACCAAGGTATGAGTCTAGAGATTTCGCCGGCGACTGGGGCGAGTCCTGCTTCTGGTTGGCCTCAATGGCGGCGCCACTGAGGTAACGCTGACTGGCTAGGACCACTTGCTTGAACAGTGCAAAATCGATTTTGTGGCGCTTCGCAGAAAAGAAGCGACTACCTGAATCGGCTGGCAGGAACTGGAATGCCCTGGGTTCGCTGATGGTTCCATCCGAAGGCCTCCTCAGCTGGATGTACACATCTACAGGTTGCTGGAGGTCAGTGGTGCGATAGCGCGGCGTCTTCAAAGATATCGCTACTTGCTTGTGCACATCACTAGGCTGGAAGTCGCCGTAGCCCTCCCATACGATCTGGCTGTCTTTTTGCTCGTAAAACCGCACCTGAATGTCATCTGTTAAGACAAGAAAGCCCAGATTTATCGGAATGTTCGTAAAATTTTGATGAACATCACATTATGGTAAACTTCAAACAATTTAGTTTGACACTGGCAGAATCTGTCAAATGCTTCGAGGGGTGTTCGTTACGTTCCCGCAATAATTTTTTTTAAAAAAGGGCTATATTGAGTTTAATGAAATTTGGTAGAGAAATACATGCAAACGTCATCTGTTATTCAAATAAATTTATATTGTGGGAGATGTATTTTTCCCAGTGGCAGCGAACCAGGTGGCAGCTCAAAAAACGCGGTCGGCTGAAGTTTAAGCCAAAGCTTCCAAATCACCATTTTTGACAGACACTGGCCGTCCATTTCTCTGCGCATCTTTTAAAGTTATCTGTCCATTTCTGAACTTTTTCAAATTCACTCATAGACCGAACGTTTGGACATTACTTCAACCTAAAACATTTCACACATTTCTGCTCCAGGAATGCCTTCAAAAGGTAAAAAACGAACAACAGACCGCTGCTGAGCTCCTATCTCCTCGGAGTCCAACTTTGTTTTCGTATTTAAAGCACATGCTAAATTTGAAATATATATTTTAATGTTGAAATATGTTCATTAATTGTATAAAGGATTTTCCCAAAAAATTTCATTGTTTGTTTTTTTTGGATTTTTTTAAACGATTGCAGAAACTTAACGAACACTCCAAGTATAAGAAAAAACCTAGATAAATTAAACATTGTTATTTTTGAACTTCATTTTGCGACCAAACTTTTTAAAGAATTTTAAAAGAATTTAAAAGAATTTTAAAGGTCAGGCGAATTTAACGGAAAATCAAACTTGCCTCTGACAATCTTTTCACAAAGAATGATGATTTCAGCCTGCCCCACAGCGCTGGCAGAGTACGTACTTAGCTTGCAGATAACAAGGTCGCACATGGCCTCTGAAAAGATTCAACAATCACAACCTGTTGCAAAGTTTAGTCAAAGTAACTTTGAGGCCACCATTCCTACTTTTGTCAAAGATTGGGTCAGACACAACTGGTGCCAAGGGTATCGTAAAAGTCCTTTTCTGCTTATCTTCGATGAATACCTGAAAGCAGAGCCGCACTGAATTCAGGTCGATATTGCCAGCCTGGCTCTTGTGGGAGAAAGTTGCTGCAAAACAGAAAAGGATGGAATGTACAGAAGTTCGATTCAAGTCACACAAGACTGTCATTGCAAACTTACTGTTGAATGGATCAACCCTGTCTTCCTCCCGTTCCCTGAGAGCCTCCTCGATGTCTTTTCTCTTTACACATTGAATACCCAGATTAGAAAATCTGAAAAACAAAATGAAAACTAGATGAAACAATCTGGTACCAAAATCTTAATCCACATTCATACTAATGTGGTCATTCAAATTTGAAATCTACAGCAATATAAATGTCTAGCAATTGCTTCTTGCAAACGAATTAATTTTGCAACAATGTATTTTGCCAGTTTAGAATCATTCACACATGCCAAATTTAAAACTTATTTTTATTTTGAAGAAAAGTAAGATAAGCAAAATAAAAAAAATTGATAGAAAAACCAGAAATGTTAATCTATGATTCCATATTAAATTTTTCTCATATTAAATAGTAAATTTTGAATAACTTTAATTTTTCAAAGCAAGACAAATTATTCCACCCGGGGAATAAAATTTTAAATTTAGAAATTGACGTAATTCCAAATGTAACATTGTTTAGTTTTATTTTGAAGAAAAAATAGATAAGGGGAGTAACAATGTTTATCATATTAAATAGTAAATTTTGAAAAATTTAAAACTAATAATTTAGAGCCAGACAAATTATTCCACATGGGAATAATAAATTTACTGGATGCTTTTCATACAGGGTGTTTCATCTCAACGATTATCGGGGAATATTTCGCAGATTGTCGCAATTCGCAAATATGGTAGGATTTTCTTTAAATTATTCGTTAGGATAATGTGCAGGTTCAGCACCAGAAAGCTTCTTTCTGCAACCAGCACCCAAATGAGATCTTTTGTCACATCATGTAAACAAAAATGGGATTGTCTCTGTGCAGTGCAAAGTTAAATTGCAGCACATTTCACCTTGCTCAGCGCAAAAAAACCGCTGCATTGGTCATGAGGGACAAGGTGACAATTGGAAATAGCAGAAAAGATGTGGGGGTGTCGAACTCAAACCCATGGCCACATGGTCCATTGACATTCTGGGCTTTGTCATGGCTCAATGCTTCCAATGCTTCTTCTGACAGTTGTTAAACGCTCTGTTGAAAATGACTTCCTCTAGATGTCAATTCCCCAGTTTCCACAATTACAGCACAATGCGATGCCAGCGATTGACAATTTTCGAAATCGGACCAATTAGCCGGTAAAAATGTATAAGCGGTCATCATGAACCTACTTACGAGCATATCATGTTCTCGTTGTTGAGCGACACAGTGCAGATTCCTTTCTTGCAACCTTCCTTGCCCACCAACTTGTGTGGGTGAGGACGGTAAGGTTCGTCTTTGGTCACGCAGGAAACCACCACGACTGCCCGGCCCACATAGTTTATCACCTATGATTATAGAATCGACAAAAATTGTACTTTTTTAAAAATTAAAATAAACTCCGTCCATTTTTGATAGACCTTTTAATATTGATTAACATTGATTTTAACATCAATTGTTTTCATGTAGAAATTTTACTACTAAAATTCTTCGGAATAAATTCGAGGAAAAATTCTTCAAAAAGATATTTATCAAGTGGGTAACCTCACTTATTGATACATTTTTAAATATTCTTTTTTTATTTCAAACGATCAATTTTCCATTAAGTGTCCATTTGTCGACACTATTTTGAATAAAATCGAAAAATTCTTCGGAACAATTAAAAAAAGAACATTTATTAAATGGGTACACTGTAATCATACTTGTTGATATATTTTTAAATATTCTCTTTTCATTTCAAATCATCAATTTTCCACTGGACATTAATTGACCAAAAAATTCACTTAAAAAAAAACATTTCTATCAAATGGTTGAACATGTTTATGTTTTGGAAAAATAACAATGTCAGGCTGTTCAACCTAATAACTAATGCTGAATCGATAATTTATGACAACAACAAAAAAACCACAAACTGATGTGAATACATTCAATTTAAAATTGTAGCTGAATTGTTCCGAGGAAATTTTGGTTAGCACTATTTTATAACATTTGACCAATCCTGTCCAATCCCAACAGTGCCATTTCTAAATTTGAAATTTTCTCTAATATTTTGGCGTCCATTAGAACAGAAGTAAGTGATGGTCATGCCATGGTAGAATTAGTTACCTGAATCGTGGGGTACGTCTTGTTTTCGGGCGTACTGTTGGCGCCGGGAATGCTTCCTGCAGATCGCCCCTCACACTCGTAGCGAAATCGCAGTGCCTTCTGAGCAGGCTGGATATGGATCTTTGTATAGGGTTGCCCCCTCTGGCTGGGGCCGGGTACCCCTTCCATATCGGCTGGTGGAACGGGCACGGGCCCTGGCACAATTGCCGCACCACTCTTGCTGTTATTTGTCGATACCTCGACGACTTTATCCTTTTTTATAATTTCCTCTGCAGAATTAGAAAAAATATTAATTATTGCGTATCCCACTTTAATGGAGAATTCAATTTCAATCCCAAACACTGGAACGATTCGGGGTCACGAACACTACTGTATGTAGAACAGCTCACGAGCACAAATGATCATAACTTGGTCTGCTTTTCTTAACGGTAAAAGAAGTGTATTGCGATGAACCTCATGGTAGTCAGAAACATGAGATCCCCTCAATGAATGCTCATATTTCATATTCAACTTCCCTGACTTTTCCAGATTTTCAAACAAATTTCCCTGACCGAGACAATGTCAAAATTGACATATGCAAATGCTATTCACGACTTTGCAAAATCGACCAAGGAATCTATTCAATATTTTTCAATATTTAATAATGATAATTTTGAAAATTGCTAAAAATTAACATAGGAACATGTCGAACATTTAGAAAAAAATTAGAATGAGAAAATTTGGAAAGTTTTGCAAATTTGTACTAGGAAAAGCGTTAATTATATTTTGCAAATCAGTATTCGGAAACTGTTGAAATTTTTGTAAATTTGTCCTCGAAAACTGTTGAAAATTTTGCAAATGGGCCCTGAGCTAACCACGCAGAAGCATTAATTTTGAATTGTGACAACATAAAACAATCTTCCCTGATTTTTTTCAGACATTTTCAAGTTCCCTGACTTTTCCATGTTCTCCAGGTCTGAGGGTACTACGCACAATATTAATTTTTTGGGGGGGAGGATGGGGGAAGGAGGGGGGAACTGCACAATAAATGCACGTTCATTTCACTTTTTAAACAGTTCGGGATACGTTTTCTTATAATTCATTTACGCTGGAAAAATTGCATAAGTATTGCAAATTCAAGTTAAGAAACTGTCGCTTTTATTGCAGTAAACAAACGTGCAATCAATCGCACTCGCGTCGCATTCATTGCACCAAAATTGCACTTCTTAACATTTCATGGTGGTGCTTTTTCTCTTGGAGAGCACTCACGCGTGAAAGCAGCACATCGTGAAAAAACACGGTGAGCAGGGAGGGGTGTTCAGTTGACTTTTTGGAACATTTGATAAACGCATGAACACACTTCTTGAACAATTCCTAGAACGCATTCAGCTTTTCATTACCTATATCCTCGATTGTTATCTCATTGAGGTTCAGCGACTGGAAAAGATTGGAATGGTACTCGAGGGAAATGTCGTTGCCATTACACTCTGGAAGAGAAGAAAAAAATAGATGTAACAATCAGCACACTTGGTGAACACATTGGCTCCTCCCCGAAGACCGGAAAAATGAAATCGGCCCAAGAGCACTGTGCCAAGAGCTGCTCGCGCTTCAAGGTGAGGAATCGCCACGTCAGGGGGTGTGGCGTGGCCACGGTAGCTGCAGAGCGCACGTGCTGATATCGTGCGTGTGGCATGCAAAATGACACAGGTAGGTGGCCAAGCCTACCTGGTAATTCCCAGGTGGTCAACAGGCAGTGGAAGGGAAAAAAAAAAAACAATCTGCGTTCGACCAAATGGCTCCAGAGGCGCCACTTGCCAAACACGGCAAACATGTTCCAGCTAAACGGGACTCTGCATTTGCTGGGAAATGAATGAAATCCAGAGCTACGTCTACGCCGGAGGAACTACTGGAGGAACACGGAGAAACTTTGTATTGATAATTGCTGCCATTTGTTTTCATGCATTGTTTCACGCAATCTGTATACAGGGTTCCCCCCAGCAATTTCACATTCTGACTTCCCCTGACTTTTCCATGGTTGTAAAACAAACTTCCCTGACAAATGACATTGTCAAAATTGACACAACCAATGTTATCCACGAATTTGAAAAATCTACACACGACAATATTCCATATTTTGAAAAATTTACTAATGACAATGTTGACATTTTAAAAAAAAAAATTAGCATGAAAAATTGGTGACAATTTTACAAATATGTATTCGGAAAATGTTGAAAGTATTGCAAAGTTGTACTCGGAAAAAGGTGTGAATTTTGAAAATTTGTCCTCGGAATCTGTTCCAAAACTGCTGAACATTTCACTAATCTGTACCCGAAAACAGCTGAAAATTGGTGCTTGGAAATCTTGCAAATTTATATTACGGAAATTTTTAACGTTTGGCTATAATTTGTCCTCGAAAACTTATAAGTTGAATTTGAAACATTTTTATTTTGCAAATCTGTACTGGGAAACTTTTAAAAGTTTGCAAACGGTTCCCGAGTTAACCACGTAGACGTATTTATTTTTTTATTGTGACAACATTAATAGGTTGAATTTCCCTGACTTTTTCAAAACATATCATTCATCCCTGACTTTTCCAGGTTTTTCCACGTCTATGAAAACTCTGTTAAACAAAACTTGATTATCCACATTGTTTACATGAGTTTCTGTTTCTAGGAACAACTGGCCACACATTAGCAACAGAAAGTTCCTTTATGTTTCCTCAAGTATGGACGTAGCTTTACACATATATAGGTTAATTGTAGTCCAAAAGAGCGGAAAGTTGAACAAAAGGTGTTCTGGAAGAAAGGGTATTTATGAAATTCACTCTGTGTTCACAAGTGACTTCATACTGCCAAAAGTATCATAATAAACCTTCTGTCCGAGTACCCCTACTGTGGGTCTGTGACAGTCTTACAAGGGTATTTTGACAAGTTCCTGGAATATTACAAAACCAGGATAGCGGCCAGCTGATCTTAACTCAGCAAAGATGAGTAATCAGGAGTAGTCCGACAGAAAATATGCGAATCGTACTTTGGCCGTTGTGGAATTCCGCGAGCCAAATCGACAAGCTAATTGATTTCAAAAATTGACTCATGGTTATGGCATATTGTAAACCAATTAAAATTAATGCATTCATGTTGCACCCGCGACTAAAGTACGATTCGTAGTATTTCTGTCCGAGTTCCCTCTTGATATATTGCTAAAAAATCGCAGGCAATTGATTTCAATTGAACAAATTTCCTGTTGCTACACACATGGAGCACACATTGACAGCACTGTTTATAAAAGGGAAATATGGGTAAGCCATCTTAACAACACTGCTTATCCTGATTGGCTAGCATCGGAAAGAAACTGTTGCGCTTGACCGTAAAAAGCCATATGCAAAGACGTCAGTTTGTTTCCAGAAATAAGTTGCTCAGGATGGGATCATTTTCTTATTCTCATCATTTTCTATTCTGGAAATATCTCTAGAAATGATACATATGTATTTGCGAAGGAAACATTTTCAAACACGAGGGGAAATATCAAGCAACAATATTTCTGGAAACAAATTTCCGGATATAAATTGCCACGTGTGTGCATGACAACTCAAGTTTTCTGCGTTGTTTATTTGGTAGCATATTGCGGATACTGATTGCGAGAAAGGAGTGGGCGTTGATGGGGCTTTCCACCGCATGCAGAAATTCCGGGGGGTGTTGCTCATGACCTTGTCCGACCATGGACGTTGGCCGATTGGCGAGGTTCAACGATCGCTATCGATGGACGAGCGGGATATCCGCGCTGGTCAAGGTTGCCGATCGTGATAACGGTTCTGGCTGCGTAGATGCTCACTTTTCCATTGAGGACTATGAATGAAATCACAGAACGAATGACACGTAGAACTTTGCCTAATTCTTGACAAATCAACGATCGTGAAATGCATCAACCACTCAATCATCCCAATGAACTTAAGCGCACTGTGCACGTTCATTAATACTGTCATGACATTAAGAGTGATCGTGTAGGGTGAAAAAACATGGAATGATCACCTATAATGATGAAAATACGGATTTTGGCATCATTACTGGGGCGTGGTTGTGGATACCACCATTAATATTGACTGTACAGATGGCGCGCATCATTAATCCTGTCAATTAGTATTGGCCATGTTGGCTTTCCCTCATCCTTAATCTGGTCATTAGTATTGAACATGTAGGTTTCTCCCCATAGAAAGCACTCTTAGCCTGCTCTTAGTCACAAAAATTGTCATTACTGTACACAGACACGCGTTTCTAAACAAAAATAGTCATTTCAGATGATCGTGTAGGGTTGAAATATAATAAAAGCGAATGATGCAACATTTTTGGAGGTTATGGCATTTTAGTCAGCTGCATTATTAATGAACGTTTACAGTTCCCTTAGGCGATTTTAAGATTGATCGTGCAGAGTGAAAAATGTGGAATGATGAAAATCCGGATCTTGGCATCATTACTGGGGCGTGATTTGATGATTCGGTGCGTGGATACCGTCCTTAATAATGACTATATAGATTACGTGCATAATTAATCCTATCATTAGTATTGAACATGCTTCCATCCGTCCGTCCCCCCCTCCCCTTCATTGACAACACTTATTTAAATCTGCGATAAGTCATTACTGTACCCAGATACGCGTTTCTAAGCACACACACAAAAAAAATAGTCATTTGAAATGATCGTGTAAGGTTGACATTGTACGAAAGTGAATGATGCAGCATCTTTGGAAGTAATGTCATTATAGGTGATATGGCATTAGTAATGACCGTGTACAGTCCCCTTTAAAAATGGAAGTTTAATTGAAAACTTAAAGATTAAAATCAGATCTCCGACACTGTTCCAAAACAAAAATGAAAGAGCTTTGGTTGTGTTCCTTTCCTTTTCCTTATTATTTATTAAATAAACTATCCAAACAGAATAGCTTCCCGTTATTGCATCAATTTAAATTATCTCAATTTGTTTGTTTTCTAATATCAAGGCTACAATACTACGCTTTCAACTTCAAGGCTTTATCAGCAAGTAGATAAGCATTGCAAAGTTTAACAACTTTATAATACAAATTCAAATTTCCAATAAAAATTTGTACAGTATTTCTGCATATAGCAAAAAATCGCATGTGAGATACGAGGGTGCACTTGTTTAATCAGCTTATTTGTAGTAGTTACATTTTAAGGGTACGATCACGTCGAATGCTTATTGCAGAAGCTTACCACTAAGCGTACAACTACAAGGTGAGGAGGCTTAAGTCTGTTTTCGGATCAAACAACAAACAAAAATACTATATAATTTATGGACTGAACATAATGAGATGGAATCGATTTGTAATAATATTCGGGAACATATTTTTACAAAAATCGGCACTATCGTAGGCCAGAAATTTAATATTCAACTTCCCTGATTTTTGCAGGTTTTCAAACAAATTTCCATGACCAATGGCAATGTCAAAATTGACACGTGCCAATGTAATTATTCACGATTTTTCAACATCTACACTGAGAGACAATTAGGTTGAATTGGAGAATTGCCTATATACCATTCATAAACATAAAAATGGGATGCACCATCAAAAGCACGTGTCGTTTGACACGCTTAAATGCATCAAGATGGCGGACCCGGCCATCTTGCCATGACTGTCATTTACACTTCCGCAAGTCATCTACAGCGGCATAACATAAAACAATAGACCACCAAAGTTTTGAAATGACGGATAAACCAGTATTTTTACTCTGATTTCAAGAAACGTTTTCCTAGTCTTATGTCCAAGAGCCATGCAAGCAAACTTAAATTATACCTACAGTATCACCCACCATTCAGTTGTCGAAGATTTTCCCTCAGATTCATAGAAGACAACAACCGACTGAACTTGCAGAAAGGATGTTGACCAGATAGAAAACTTAGAAAACTCCGAACAAGGCACTGAGAAGTTGCATTTCCGAACGCAGCTCCGACTTTTCGGCGTCCAAACAAGCATCCACACTTGCTTTATATTGCAAAATGAGAAAAAATGGGGGGGTTGGCGCCTCCCGGATCAGCGTTTTCCAATCGTTCATTTCAAGGTTTATTTGCCACTGTCAGAAGTTGTCGATTATCACTGTTTGCTCGTTCCCTCTCAACCCTTGGCATTTGCATGCAGCTTTTTCCCCACCCAGAGACAACATCGAGGAGATTCCGGACTGGGAATGTCCTGCATGGCATCCCGAGAAAGTGCCTCGGCTTTTCCCGTCCATGGACCCACCGGCTTGTCAGTCCTATATAGCTTTGGACAAATCTCGATGAAAACCACCTTCGCAGAATTGCGAGCGTCCTTCGCAGCGGCGCTGAAGGCCAACCAAATTTCAGATTAACGAGAACTGCAACTGTTGAACGATGGCAGTTCTCCAGAAGCCCCGATTCCTCGAACCTGCAAGTCGGTAGCCCCAAGCACAGAAGGTCGAAAATTGACTGTTGTCAAACCCAGAAATCGAAGTGGTCAAAGGCAGGAAGAGAGAAATGCGGAAGATGGTGGGACCAAGCTCATCAGCAGGTACTGGAATCTTGGAGGGATTGGAAAGCGCTTCCGTAATGACATAAAATAAGCTTATGTCTCCAGAAACATGACAACCTATTAGAAACAGAAAGTTCATCTATGCCTCCACATAGTTTTACGTGCAAGCAATTGGTCGCCAAGTTGCTTCTGGAAACAAACTTATGAAACCAGTGTAGGTTACAATTTATGTAAAACAATTTATGTTTACAACTGGCAGATTAAATTAGAAACTAAAAACTAGTTACTATGTTTCCTCCAGTGTGGGCGGAGCTTTAAGCTACGTAGTCTACACTGGTGGAAACCGGAACTTTTTGTTGCTAATCGTTGCCAGTTGTTTACATTAACATGTTTTGCATCAATTGTTTACGGAAATTTAAGTGTTACCTAAATTGTTTACGTATTAAGCTTATTTTTCCAGAAACATGACAACCAATTAGCTACAGGAAACGACATGCTTCCATGTCAACAACTGGTAAGCAATTTGCAACCACTTGGTCGCCAGTTGCTTCTGGAAACAAACTAATGTAACCAATACTGTATATGTAACAGTTTTTGTGAAAAAAATATGTCAAACAATTTATGTAAACAACTGGCAGCAGTTAGCAACAAAAAAATCTGGTTCCGCCCACACTGAAGAAAACAGAGGAACCAGTTTTTTTGTTGCTAATTTCTGCCAGTTGTTAACATCAATTGCATTACATAAGTCCACAAAATGTTAAGCTATGTCCACACTGGTGAAAACATGGAGTAACTTTTCGTTGCCAATTGCTGTCAGCTGTTTACATGATTTGTTTTCCTTTACCTACCTAAATAGTTCACAAATTGTGAACTACATTGTTTACATAATGTTATGTCTCCAGAAATAACTGGCAACCTATTAGCAACAGAAAGTTCTCTCCAGTATGAACGGACATGTAGCTCTTAGCTACGTCCACACTGGTGGAAACAGAGGAACTATCTGCAGCAAATTGTTGCCAGTTGTTTACATGAATTGTTTTACATTATTTCTTTACTTAAATTGTCCACACAAATTGTGACCAACATTGTTTACATATTTTTATGTTTAGTAAAAGTATGTTTAGTGTGGACGCAGAGGTATTAACCATCGAGAAACATTTTGCTGCCAGTTGTTTCTGGAAACAAACTCATGTAAACAATTAATGTAACAAATCATGTGATACAATTTATGCAATCAACTGGCAGCAATTAGCAACAAGAAGTTCCTGTTTCCTCCAATGTGGAAACAGCTCAATGACAATAGTCATAGCTTAAAAACCAACAGAAGCTAAATATAGTGATTAGTGAAACAACTTCAGAGGACGTGACACACAGCTCGAGTTAAGAAGTTCAGAGAGAGCCGCGAAAAAAATAACCAGAATTTTAAGGAATACAAGATTAGTTTGTTTGTAAGGAAACAAAGAGGTGTACATGTACCTTGAACGATAAAATTGGGGCAATGACTCGAGGGGAAATAAGCAAAAATTTTAAAACTTAAAATTCTGTGACATACTGACTCATGCAAATGGAAGTCTGCTTCTATAGCGAATTAGTTGGAGAAACATAGTATTACTGACAATATTGTGTATTTCCAGGAATGCAATATAAGTCACGCTTATAATCATCATCATCATCATCGAAGAAATTCAGAAAATGTCCAGTCATAGTATACATCCCGGTACAAAACACCAAATTCCTTGAAACTTACTTATTTTCACAAAAACCAAGTCCGTGTCTATGCTCGATAACAGTTTTGTCGTAAAAAAAGTCATTTTTCCAACAAATTCTACAGTAACATGTTTTGCAAACATTGAAGGAAGGGGGGGAGAAATCACGGACCCAATGTGAACAGGGGGAGGGAAGTAGGTATGACCAACTCGGACGTCCACTTGATAAAAAAAATGCAAAATAAAATCAGTTCCCAAAGTCCAAAGTAAAAGGGAAATTGAGCGCAAGCAATATCGCACAGGTGATGCGTTATAAATTGCAAAAGTCAGTAAACAGGGTACCTCCAGTCCTGGACAAGTTAGAGAACTTAAAAGCTCAGGATCCATTTGCAAACTTTCAAATTGTCCCAGTACAAATTTGCAAAATTTTCATTTTTCTCGAGCATTAACTTGCAATATTTTCAACCTTTTCCGAGGTCATCTTTACAAATTTTACCACGTTTTCCCGAGGACAAATTTGCAACATTTCCCACGTTTCCCCCAAAGTACAAATCTTCAACATTTTCAACTGTTTTCGAGTACAGATTTGTAGGATTTTCAAAAGATTTCAAAAGATTCCGAGAAGAAATTTGCGAAATTTCCAACGGATTCTGAGGACAAATTGGCAAAATTCTCAAAATTTTCAGATTACAAAATTAACGTTCTAAGTACAAATTTAAAAATAAAATAAGTAAAAATTTGCAAAACTTTCAAAATTTTCAGATTAATGTTGCACGCACAAGGTCCATTGACGTAACTATTATTTATTATGCCATTTAACTGATGTCAAAACTAAGTTCAAAAATGAAGTGTACAACACCAGGATTCTCCCAGAAATTTCATATTCAACTTCCCTGACTTTTCCAGGTTTTAAAACAAATTTCCCGACCAACGACAAAATTGACATATACCAATTTTATCCACGATTTTGCAAAAACTAAAAATCATAACTTTCAATATTTCGCAAAATTTACTAATGTCAATTTTGGAAAATTTTCAAAATTAACATAGGAAATGTGCATGACGACTTTTTGGAAATTGTACAAATTTGTAATCGCAAAATGTTGAAAAGTTTTTTTAATTTGTACCCGGAAAATGTTTACAATTTTTAAAATTTGTAGGCTACTTTACACGTAAAGAGTTGAAAACTTTGTGCTTCGGAAAACATAAAAAATATGTCTTCGGAAACCGATGAAAATTTTGCAAAATGTGTCTTCGGAAACCGATGAAAATTTTGCAAAATGTGTCTTCGGTAAATTTTCATACATGTATGGTATCGGACAATGTTAAAGTTTATCTCAAGGAAATAGAACATTTTTCAAATGGTAATTAAATTTGTCCTCGAAAACTGTCGAAAATTTTGCAAATTTGTACTCGAAAACTGTCGAAAATTTTGCAAAAATTTCGCATTAATTTTGGATTGTGACAACATAAATAATACATGTACGTTGAATTCCCTGACTAATTCAAAACAAGTCATTCTTCCCTGTCTTTTCCAGGTTTTTCAGGTCTGGGGTAACCCTGAACACAACTAAAAAGAAATTGGTTAGTATGAAACTAGTTTTCCTGTACATCATCTGACATCTGTTTTCATGTTGTTAATCGATTCCGATGAATCCAAATTCAACATAGCAAACATGGAATAATGTTTGAAACTGAATATAGATTTTATGACAGGCGATTCCATAAATATCAGCAGTGCATAATGAATACCTGGTATCAGAGGTGCTGTCGAATCAGGTGTTTTACGAAGTTAACGTTTTGTAAACTTGACCTTGTTGAATGCACCAAAGCCCCTGTTTAATTTGCCATTGTAGTACAGTATATAGAATTGAAATATTCACACAAATAGTGTAATCAACCATTGTACATATAGACTGTTAAAGAGTTCAATGAATCACAAACATAGCTTGAGGAGAAAAACTTCAAGTTTGTAAATTATTACCATCAAAACGATTTGTAATTGCAAATAAAGAATGAAAGTATAGAGATAAGGGATGGCGCCCTCTATATGACGTCATCTGGTTTATATGCCCCAGTTTTTTTTTCTGTTATGTGCAACCTGGTCCACTTAATCAGATTTAATTAAACATCTGCTTATAATTCCATACCCATAAACACAAATAGGTCAAGGAAGAGTTAGAGCATCAGGATTTGCCAGTCAGATAAAACAAAATGGCCGTTGGTAAACCATGCGAGTTCTTCTTTTGAATGACAAAGCACATGTATTTCTAAAATGCTGAATTTTGTTATGTAAATTGGAACAACAAATTGTTACCCTTTGAGTCCCCTTTTGTTGGTGACTCAAAAAAGAATGCTTAGCACGTTGCATTTGAACAAATCATCAAATGTGAAGCAATAAGTTAAGAGCTATTCTAAAGCTACATCCACTCTGGAGGAAACCTGGAGGAACTTTTTGTTGCCAATTCTTGAAATAAAGTTTTACCTTCATTGTTTACATAAGTTTATGTTTCCAGAAACAGCTGACAACCAATTAGAAACAGACAGTTCCTCAAGGTTTCATCCAGTGTGGACGTAGATGGAGGAAACGTAGAGAAACGTTTTGTTGCCAATTGGAGTCAGTTGTTTAATGGAATTGTTTTACATAAATTGTTCAAATAAATTCTTACCTACATTGCTTACATAAGTTTGCTTCCAGAAACAACTAACAACCAAATGCAACGGAAAGTTCCTGTGTTTCCTCCAGTGTGGACTAGATGGAGGAACTTTCTGTTGCTAATTGGTTGCCATGTGTTTCCGGAAAAAAAACTTTAGTAAAAAAAATAAAATTATGTTAAACAATGTACTTAATCATCTGGCAGCAATTAGTAACATACAGTTCCGGTTTTATCAGGTGTGGAAGTAGCTTTAGGATACTTTTTAGATAAGCACAGAAAATTGTCAGAAATTTATGATGTCCATATACTTTTTAACGACTTTTCCTTGTTGAACGAGCACAGAAAAGCCAATTTGTAAGTTTCTTCAGATTAGCACAATTCATTCTTGGCCTTTTGGAAATACGCTTTTTCTTGGATATGGAAGCATCTTAATTTGGCAAGAAAGTGTTTGGCATGGACATGTACGGTATTTCACCCCTCACATTTCCAGACAAATTATCAAAAACAGAGGTTACGGATCCTACCTGGATTAACGTCCTTCACAGCCCATTCGGAAAAGCAGAAAGATGCCCGCTTAACCCATACCTGTATATAAATATACCCGAAGCGCCCTCTACCACCTGCCTTTGTAAGTTTGCATTGCAAACAAGGTGGGTGGGTCACGCGGCGCTTACTCGATCAGACCAAATTTCCAAAAAGATAAAAGATAAATTCCCAGCATTGGAAGAGATAGACTTAAGGAAATATGATGAACATGTTGCATCGTGCCAGCCTGCCAAGGCTCCCTTCTGTCCTACCTTTCGTTTTCTGCAAGACAGTTGATACAAGTAACAGGTATCTTTGACATTGTATACCATTACTGTGGAAGATCAACATCCCTGACCAACGACAATGTCAATGTTATCCACGATTTTGCAAAATCTACACAGGACCATATTCCGCATCTTTTCAAATTTACTAACGACGATTTTGACAAGTTTTGATGTTTGATGTATTCGGATATTGTTGAAAGTTATGTAAATTTGTATTCGGAAAATGTAGTAGTTTAGTAAATTTATCCTCGGAAACTGCTCAATTTTTGCCAATTTGTTCTTTGATATTGTTGAAAATTTTGCAAATTTATCTTCGGTGAATTTTTTCAATTTCGAAAATTTGTCCTCTGATACTTTTGAAAATATTGCAAATTTGTCCTCGGAAACTGTTGAAAATTTGTACTTGTAGGCCTACTGCGAAAATTTTAAAAGATTGCAAATGGGCCCTGAGATAACCACGTCAAAACATTAATTTTGGACTGTGACAACATTATATAATACAACTATATACTGTACGTTGAATTTCCCTGAGTTTTCCAGTAACTTTCAAGTTCCCTGACTAATGTTTTCCAGGTCTGGAGGCACCCTGATCAATGGTTTTCAAACTTTTACATGCTGCGAACTCCTTGAGAAATTATGTATAGTTTGTTTATGCTAGTTCTTAGTTATAACTCTTTACCTATTCAATTTACTGTGGGAACCAAGTCATAAAATAGGTACACGTTTACTGTGTTCATGAATTTTTCAAAGGAAGAGGGTCTTGACTATTTTGCCTCAATATGTGTGAATCGTAACTACTTACATGTATGATACTACTCAAGTGCTACTTGAGCAAAACAAATTTAAAAAAATTATCGTCCTGCTTTCAATATTAAAAATGAATAAATGGTAGTTGGTATGCGTTATCAGCCAACATGTTAAATCAAGGTACGGAATATATCCCAACAAGAGAAGAAATTAAAAAAAATATGTATACAATTGGCTTATAATGAATGTTAAAGTGATTAAATGGCATGATACATGTATGTACATGTATTAGTTGCAGAAAAACTAAGATTTGTTGAGTTTTATCATGATATTGAAGTAAATAACGTATAAAATTTTATTATTGAAAGTTTTTCTTTAATGTTGAATTTGGTTTTGATAAAATAACATCAATTTTCATCTGTGAAAATGTTACATTTTCTACCCTATCATAAATTCAACCAACAAGAACAATTCACGAAATTGAGTATGAATAGGCAAACAAACAGATGTAAAACAAAGAAATTCAACTGCACAAGTTGCACCAAAATTACAAAACGGGGGGAAATAATGTAAGATACTTTTGTAATTTATTTTTAACTTACTGTACTACATGGAGAAACCCAACAAACCGAAGTCAGATTATAAGGAAAAAACCTTTCGTTGGATGGCATATAAATTAGAAAGTCCATTTTCAAATGTCAAATGTTATATCACTAGGGAATTTGATCGAAAAGAAAAAAAAATGAAACGAAACTGTCACGCAACACAAGTTGTATAAGTTGTGGTCAGACAAATATTGAAAAAGTCCGAAACCATCTCGGCTAGGTGGTTTTCCCCTATTGTCTATAACAAACTTAACGCTGGTCTATCCTAAGTAGTTTCGATTATTTTTCCATATACATTTATATTTATCAAGTTTATTTGCCAAAAAATTTTCCAAAAAATTCAAAAAACCCTACTTCAGATAGCTAAACAGTTAACTGAACTGTTAACTAAACTGAAGTTGTGTCCGACAATAAAGCTCCAAATCACTACAGGAGATAAGGCTCATCAGTTACCCTGATTTCCTAAAACTGCTCAAGTTTCTCAAAATTTGAACGAATTTTGCAAACTTTTGAACGTTTTTAATAAATAACATTACATTAAATTTCAGAAAACAAGAACCTTGTCGAAAGCACATTTTAAATTCAATGGGATTAAGGAACTGTTCTTGCCCAAAATATTGAAATTTCATAAAATTGGAAACTTTCAAAAATTACGCGAGTGTTACATAAACTTCTTCTCGGTACGTACTGTATGTAACCTTTAGTTTAGAAAGAAAAAAAATACAAGTTTTCGATAATTAAAAAGGTCCAAGCCTTATTTGTCAAAAAAAAAATCCACAACAAACCTCATCCTTAATTAATTCCTCGTTAAGAATCCCGTTAACCTTCATTCATATCGATTAACAAACCTTGATTCCAACTTCCCAAATTGTGACAACCAAACAGAAATACATGTACGTGGAGTGTTCATTAATGGCGAATTCGACTCATTACACCAGGTGCAGGTGCATGTTCTGGTGGGTGTAAACCGATCACGTGC